>CAUYTI010140588.1:0-11719 GCA_963575145.1 Galago senegalensis | reverse complement strand
ACAATAATGATGGCTGCAACCAAAAAATGGCCAGGCGTTCTGGCGGGCGCCTGTAGTCCCAGCTACTTGGGAGGCTGAGGCAGGAGACTTGCTTGAGCCCAGGAGTTGGAGGTTGCTGTGAGCGTGATGCCATGGCACTCTACCCAGGGGGATAGCTTGAGGCTCCGTCTCAAAAACAAAACAAAACAAAACACAAACTATTTTATGGCAGCGCCCGTAGCTCAGTGGGTAGGGCGCCAGCCACATACATACACTGAGGCTGGTGGGTTCGAACCTGACCTGGGCCTACTGAACAACAATGACAACTGCAACAGAAAAATAGCTGGAGGTTGTGGTGGGTGCTGGTAGTGCCAGCTACTCAAGAGGCCTAGGCAAGAGAATTGCTTAAGCCCAAGAGTTTGAGGTTGCTGTGAGCTGTGACGCTGTAACACTCTACTCAGGATGATAGCTTGAGACTCTGTCTCAAAAAATACAAACATTTTGGCTATAAACCTACTGCAAGTACAGTTAAACAGTACAATGAAAGTGAATATTCCTCAATCAGTGTGGATAAGTACCTACTGTGGAAGGAAAGAAATTTTCATATACAGTCCACTGGTCTTTTAAAGAGTAAAGTGGCTCAGTGCCTGTAGCTCAGAGAGTAGGGAGCCAGCCACATACACCAAGGCTGGTAGGTTTGAGCCTAGCCCAGGCCTGCTAAACAACAATGACAACTGCAACCAAAAAATACCTGGGCGTTGTGGCAGGCACCTATAGTCCCAGCTATCTGGGAGGCTGGGGCAAGAGAATCACCTAAGCCCAAGAGTTGGAGGTTGCTGTGAGCTGTAATGCCACAGCACTCTACTGAGGGCAAGCAATATAGTGAGACTCTGTCTCAAAAAATAAATAAATAAATAAATAATAAAGTAATGACACTTAAAAAGGTAATCAATTTGTATAAAATCAGAAGGTAATCAATTTGTATAAAATCAAGTCTATAAAATCAGAGTGGCCTACTGCAGTGCCACTATAACACAAGTACTCAAAACAAGAACTATTGCTTCCCCTCCCAATTTACTATGAATTTCCAAACTGGATTCTTATCTCCCTATAAGGGGAGACATAAAGCAGCAGGCTAATTACACAGAGATGCAAAACATGCCAGCAACAAAATGCGAAAGTACATAGCTTCTACAAAGGCAACCTTATAGTACACTCTCAAAGCCAGGAAACAAGCACTGATATAATCTATAGCCCTTATTCATATTTCACAGTTTTTACATGCTCTCATGACTATGTGTGCAGTCAATACATGCAATAGTATCACAGGTATAGATTTGCATCATCATAGTCAGGGTACAAAATTATTCCATCACTACAAAGAAACTACTTTATGTTGCCCTAATCGCACCACTACCACCTTCCACTCCCATTGCTAACCCCTGATAACTATTAATCTATTCTCCATCTTGACAACTGTGTTATTTTCAAAATGTTTTATAAATGAAATTGTAGTTTATAGAGTCTTTTCAGATTGTCTTTTTCTTTTACTCAGTCTAACATCCTTGAGATCCATCTCAAATTGTTGCATGTATCAATATTTGATTCCTGTGTATGGCTGAGTAGCATTCCACCATATGGATGTACCAGGTCATAACCATTCACCTACCAGTCAGTAGCCAGCTGGGCTGTTTATATTTCTGGCTATGCATAAAAAAATGGTATGAATATTCATCTGTAGGTTCGTATATACATCTACAATGGGTTTAATGTGAATATGAAAATGAAAGTTTCAGGCACAGTCCCCTGTCATAATAAGCAAACAATTGTTAACTGATTCTTAATATGACTAAACTGCTGTTCCCTGACAAAAGCTAATCATACCACTGATTACCTATTTCCTAAATCAGGTCTCTGCTAAGTGCTGGGGGGATAAAGTGAAGTGAGCACAGGCCTTGTTCTCATGAAGCTCAGTCAGTCACAGATGAAGTGCCTTTCCTCTCCCGTTCTTGGAATACCCTCAACATCTACTGTGTTTCCCTGACCCCCAAAAATAAGCCCTAGCAGGATTTCTATGCATTTGTTAAATATAAACCCTACCCGATAATAAGACCTAGAGATGGGCATAGCTATGCAGCCATGCCATGCATTTCGGTGCAGATACATCCCCTGAAAATAAGCCCTAGTGTGTCTTCTTGAGAAAAAATAAATATAAGATAGTGTCTTATTTTCGAAGAAACATGGTACTGAAACCTGGGCCACGCCTGTGGCTCAGTGAGTAGGGCACCGTCCCCATATACTGAGGATGGCAGGTTCAAACCCAGTTGGGCCAAACCACAACAAAAAATAGCTGGGCATTGTGGTGGGCACCTGTGGTTCCAGCTACTTGGGAGGCTGAGACAAGAAAATTGCCTAAGCCCAAGAGCTGGATGTTGCTGTGAGCTATGACATCACAGTACTCTACTGAGAGTGACAAAGTGAGACTCTGTCTCTTAAAAAAAAAAAAAACTGTCAGGACAGTTTATGTGGTCGTGACAAAAACATCTACTGAAACCTAACCCACCCCACCTCAGTGACCAGATCAAACACCACTCCCCTATAAAGCTGACACTAATCATTCTGGGGACACTGCACAGCCCAGCACTGTACCAGTCACTCTACCTAGAATTCATCTTTCAGTCTGCTCTGTAGCACAGTTATCTGCATACTTACTGGTTCTCTCCCTGCTTGACTATTAATTTCTTGGGATGAAGGACCAACGTTTACCTTTGCACGCTGCAGTCCAGCAGAGTGGCTTGGCCTTTAAAATCTCAATAAATAACTTCTCAGTCTGGTTAAAAAGGTAGTTTTTTAAAGCATGGAGAATCCTTTTTATTTATAATTGACATTTGCATTGAACAAATCATAGATTCACATGCAGTTATAAGAAATAACACAGGGAGATATCTTACACACTCTGTATAGCTTCCTTCAATGGTAACATTCTATGAAACTAATGCAGAGCCCTTTAAAACTGTAATTCCAAAAATTAATAAAATTCAATTAAAATTTCATATTTCACAGCATCTATATGATATGAGACTACCATATTCATAATGTTTTTTCAAACACAAACAAAAAAATTAAGTATAATAAAATGCAAAACCTAGGATATTTAGAACTGAAAAACATGTTAAATATTCTTTAATTAATTGAAAAATAAAGATTTTCTCATTCTTACTATCTAAGTACAAAAATCTCACCAGTAAATGGCTTTCCTTTGGGGTTAGCTTAGATCTTAATTTTTTGTATAATAAGATGTCACTTAACTTACAGTATTTGGATTGGTGAGATTCCTTGCATCTGTCAACCAGCTGCTTAAGTGGTTATATGTACTTCTTCTGCAAAAATTAAAGTTTAAATTTGTGACTGCCACATAATTGTCATTTAACAGAAAAGAAACTTCAACAAATATTTAAAATATATACTTTAATCAAGAGATCTTAGGAGTATTCTTGCTTTAACTAATTATTTTGAAAAATAGTTGTGAATACTATCAAATACTTCCAAAAATTTTGCCAAACCCATTATTTTTAAATAAATAACTCAATATCCAACTTTGCTAATTACATGTCACAAATAATTATTTACATTTAAAAAGCACATCATAAACAGACCAATACACAAGCAGTGAACAACATAGAAAACTGTTAGAAAATCCTACACTCAGAATTTCCAAACTTAAGTCAAAACTAAAATTATTTTTAAATCATCCAGATTTTCAATCACTAAACAGAGACAAAGCAGTACCAAAATGCCTAACAAATAACACATTCAATAGAAAACATTTTTCTATCACTTTAAATTTTAATTTTTGATTATAAACCAAGATAGTCACACTATTATAACCTGGCACATGATTCGCCTTTCCTTAATAATTTAAAGAGTAAACTACAACCACATAAAAACTGGCTTTAAAAAGGCATTTAATACATTTGACTGGAAATTCAAGTACCCAGACACCAAAGAAAAGTTTATCCTAACTTTGAACTCTTACTTGCCAGGCAGCTAAATCATTTGGGTTTCAGACTGTCCTATCTCCTTTCCCCCTTTAAAAACACACAGGCTCATTTGCACTAGCCAAGTAGGCCCTAGGATGGCAAACAAACCCAAATAATTTACAATATTATACAAAATAGAATCTACCAAAGGGGTCAGGATAACAAAAAAAGTTAAAAATGTTTCTGATTTATAGACTCAAGAGAACATTAATCCATCTTACTTATTTACCACATGACAAAACAGAAGCCCATAAAGATTTAAATGATGTCAAAGCCAGGCCTAGAGCCTTTTTTACACATACCATGTGTCCTCCAACTGTTGTTAGCTTAGTCATAATTATGAATATATTGCATGCCTCCAGCTGCCAACACTCACATGAATTTCAAAATATTTAATCTTTTCCCAATGACATGTGATAAGAGCTCATTTCTCAGACCCTTTTTAGGTACTTTATCATATTATGTATATAAATCTCTATTTAAATGTCAAAAACAATGCCATATCAAAATAACACTCCCCCCCCAATGTTTCAGAATTTTCTAAATAAACAATGGTCTAATATCATCTGTATTTATTTTTTGAAAAGACATGATCTTGGCATGTTGCCCAGGCTGTTACTCTGGCCTCAAGCAATCCTCCTGCCTCAGCCTCCCACAGTGTTGGGATTAACAGGCATGAGCCACTGTGTCCAGCCTAAACATCATATTTAAAAACCACAAGCCTTATCACACTGTACAATATTTGTAGTACTAGCATACCTTGATTTTACACAAATATGTTTTACTTCATGAACAAACCTTAAATAAGTCCAAACTTTATGCTGATTTTGATGAATTTAAAATTTCAAAGCTGGCAGGGAAAGTGAGATAAACAGAAAAGCCTTTGTAAGTACTGCAGTATCAAGATCCTGTAAACCACATTATTTACAGGTACCATATACTTCTGTCAATGATTCTGGTAACTTAAATATTAGTAACTTATATTTCAATTTAAAATATTATTGTGATAATCTTAAATCTGTAAATAAATATTCATTAACTGGTGGTACTAATGCTTTAAAAAATGTTAAAATACTCCCTAACATTGGTGTGGATGTTAAATACATCAAATGATATGGCAAAAAACTACCATGGCTATGCTCTCAATTTAGAAGAGCACCCTGTAATAATTAAGAGTCAATGCCAAGAATAAAAAGAATTACACTTGTACGTATGAAAAATGTCAGAGATTAAAAATAGAAAAAAAACTGGTGTCACAACTGCAACATCAATGTCACTATAAAATATGACTGAGTCAAGAAAGCATCTATCTATAAAGCCTGAAGTACTTTTTTCAGTAAGTTTTTGTTTGTTTTGAGAATCTCACTTAGTCACCCTTGGTAGAGTGCTATGGAGTCATACCTCACAGCAACCTCAAATTCTTGGGCCCAAGTGATTCTCCTGCCTCAGCCTCCTGAACAGTTGGACTACAGGTGCCCACCACAACACCTGGCTATTTTCAGAGATGGGGTCTTGCTCTTGCTCAGGCTGGTCTTGAACCTATAAGCTCAAGCAATCCACCCGCCTTGGCCTCTCAAGTGCAGTAAGCCACTGTACCCAGCCTTTTTTTTTTTCAGTAAGTTTTATTGAGATACAATGAATAAATATATCATAAGACCCTTTAAAATAAATATTTTTAGTATAACTAAAGTTGTACACTGATCACCACTATATAACTCCGTAACATTTTCATCACCCCAAAGACAAACCCTGTATCCATTATAATTCACTTCCCATCCCTAGCAATCCACTTCTGTCTCTATAAATTGGCCATAGTGAAGAGCATTACAGCTTGTTTTACTCTCCTTTGCCCTGAGACCACATTTCCTAAATGAAATCATACAATATGTCCCTTTTGTGTCTGGCTTCTTTCAATATTATCCACACTGTAATGTGTATTAGTACTTCTTTCCTTTTGACAGCTAACTAACATTCCATTATATGGATATATCACATCATGTTTATCCATTTAATTGAAGGACATTTCAGCTGTTTTCAAATTAAGCATTTTTGATGACTTAAAGAGACACAAATTTTACCAAAAGCCATTTACCATGCTTAAAAGGTATACTTAAAAGAAAAACAAATACATTTTAAGCATACATCACTAAATTTAAATTTTTTAAAAATGCATGGAGTTTTTAATTATGTGTTTTCAGAAATGCATTCTTCACTTTTTAAAATGAGACAGTTCTGTAAAGATAGCCAAGTTCCTTAATAGTCTTCCGACTATTTCTGTATTTCCTACTATTTACCAATGTTACTAATTGGCCATAGTGAAGAGCATTAAGGCTTGTTTCACTCTTTTTTGCCCTGAGACCAGCCAATTCTAGAACTTAATGAAACTTTAAGCACTATAATTATAGCAACCACCTTTATTCTAAAGCATCCCAAAGTACATTCCTCCATAAAATAAGCTTAGGAAACACCAAATTAAACAAAGTTAAGTAGAACTTCTCAGGGTCTTAATATGCTAACTTGCATTCTGACACTCCAGGAGAAAAACAGTATAATCATTTCTCAAAAGGAAATATGCCTTAAAGTCTAATTATCACTTGGTCCCACTCACCCATCTCTACCCCAAAAGAGTCATACTGCTTTTGGCTGGTGCTTTGCATCAACATGAAAGGTGATTCAGTTCATTTTCTACCTTACAGAAGAAAAACAACACAGAGTCTAATAAAGTAGCACAGTTTTCCGTGTTTTCCAAAGTCCAATCTTTACATATAGTTTTGTTTCTTTATATCAAGTGCTTTGAGTTTCCAGAAACAGCTATGTTGAAGTAAATTTAATCCTGCCACATGCAGTTATTTAAAGTCATTTTAATCCATTTTAGGACAAAATACATTTAAGGAAACAAGCAATTAAGTATGCAGACACCTTCAGATGCACACAATATATATGGCACATCTCCTGGGTGCAGGACACAGCAGGGACCTCACCTAACAAATACAAACATTATATCCTAATCATTTGTACCCTCATGTTAATCTGTAATTAAAAAAAAAAAAAAACAAACCAACACTATCAGGTGCCAAGCACAGAACTTTCTATAACCTCCCATGCTGGATAAGCAGATATAATTCTTTGCTTGGCCTTATTCTGAGAAAGTATAAACTTTAATACTCTATAGAGACTGAATACAGTAGCTCCCCAAAACTTGCTTTTTACTGGTGAAAAAAACTGTTATGTATAAAATATTATTTCTCCTCAAATAATTCAGCTTATGCTACTTTTCAAACTATATTGTTCCACTAGCTCTATCCAATATCTCTCTAAAGTTTTTCAGTCATACCAACTTTCAAAAAAGAAAACCAACAAATTTTATTAAGTTTTACATAGCAACAACTTATTGAGAAAAATCCCACAAAACCCAAATAAGTTCATTTGTAGTCATACAATTATAAACTAAAGAATTACCTAAATCAATTATCTTAAAAACTGCCCAAAGTAGATTATTCCCCCAAGTATGAAGGCTGAAAAATGATTCATCTCTTACCTAGTGATATCATACACCATAAGAGCTCCTGCAGCTCCTCTGTAGTAGCTTCGTGTAACAGCCCTAAACCGCTCCTGTCCTGCTGTATCCCAAATCTGCAGTTTGATTTTTTGGCCACTAACTTCGATTATTCTTGTACCAAATTCAACACCAATTGTGTGAGGACAATCAGCCATAACTGTTAGGGAAGAAAAAAAATATGTCCCAACTTTCAGAAAATTTCCAATTAAAGACTACTGAGGAAAATTCCACTGAATAATTAAATGATTTACTAATACTCATGGGCTATAAACAGACTAACGCTACCACCGGAAACAAAGACCCTGAAGGACGGACAGAAGTATGACTGGAGTAGAACAAGGATCAGCAAACTTCTGGAAAGAACCACACAATAGACATCTCTCAAGTTCTGTGGGGCCAAATGGTCTGTCAACTACTCAACTGAAACAGGCAGTGTGACTGAATTTGGTTCTCTTGCCACAGTTTGATAACCCCTCAACTGAAAGAATCTGCTGAGTAAAAATAAGGATTTTAATGAACTCTTCCCAATATCAATATTATATATATTTAACCTTCTGACAATCATTACCTATAACGAATCAATCAATGTCTTGGACTCTGGGTGTTGTTAGTCAAATTTTTATCCAAGAAAATATTAACAGTGTCTCAAAAAAAAAAAAAAATCATGCTTAACATATACTTACTAAACAATGACAAGTTATGTATGTTTAAGCAATAGGACAAATTAATTACTCCTTTCCCTATAACTAAGCCATTTATACTCTAAACCCACTATTCTCCAGTACAAGCACACAGAACATGCTGGACTCTTCATAAAACAGTACAACAAAAATGCCAAAGAAATGAATTCAATTATATAGGAATGTTTTCAATTACATATTTAGCCTATTAGTTACAATGAATTGGTCCATTTCTCTATCAGTATTTCGAAATAGTATTATTTAACAAATGATACATGCAGCAAATTTCCCAGTAAGATAATCAATTTCTGTTAATAGAAATAAAATTAAAAAATTGAGTTTGACATTACTCTATGTATTTTTAAAAACTTTACATTTTTACCTTCAAGAAATCTAAATAAGTGAATATGATTACAGTATAATGTGTACAAAAGTCAACACTGTAAAATATACTGTTATATGTCATTTCACTTGTACTTCTGTTAAAAAAAAAAAAAATCACTGCACCTAATGAGAAAAGTGCAAATATAGGGAAAGGCTATATTTAACTGCATAAAGCACACTGACAACAATACTTTTTAAAAAGCAGAAACATGTTGATAAAGAAAACTATTAATGTTTTAACCCACATGTTGAACTTACATTTTTTTTCTGTAAATTGATGAAGCAAGCAAGATTTTCCTACTCCCATGTCCCCTGTTTAAAAAAAAAAAAGTTTCAGGTAACAATTACATTCCTTAGTCTTACATTCTCATAATTATATGCCATGATTGCTATACCCGCTACTGTATCACAAGTTCCTGGGTCACAGAGTAACTGTATTTCCCAACTTTATAATGGATTCAAAAGATCTTAGTTCAGTTTTCACTGTTATATACAAATTGACTTTTCTCAATCTTCAGCAGTGATAGAATTTGATTGTAAATTATATGTATAAACAGCCACCAGGTGGGAAGTGCTTTTTTTTTGAGACAGAGCCTCAAGCTGTCCCCCTGGGTAGAGTGCCATGCCATCACAACTCACAGCAACCTCCAACTCCTGGGCTCAAGTGAGTCTCCTGCCTCAGCCTCCCAAGTAGCTGGGACCACAGGTGCCCACCACAACACCCGGCTATTTTTTGGTTGCAGCCATCACTGTTGCTTGGCCGGCCACCTTAGGTATATGTGGCTAGCACCTTAGCCACTTGAGCCACAGGTACCAAGCAGTGCTTTTTAATAAAAATATTGTTTTGTTTTTTTCCCTTCACTCAAGCATAGAAGTAAAAGGTTTCTAAAAGTGACAAATGGGGCAGCATGTAACAAGCATAAATAAACTGAGTTTTAGAAGCCTGATTCACTAGGTCCCTGTTTCATCTCATATTTCTTACAGAATTCCACAGAATTAAAGAATTTGCATCACATGAATAAACGTGACTCTAAAACTACACCACTTTTAACCGTTAATGAAGGAATGTTATAAAGTCATATAAGTTCAACATTAAACTGTTCCGATGTGAAGAATTCACTGAAAAGCATGTGACTTTCAAATGTATTCTTACAACTATGGTTGGATAAATACCATTAAGACTTTTGAGAAAAATCTTAAAATTTAAGGGAAAAACACCAGTTGAGGGAAATGTTTTATGTATATTATACAACTCATGCTGAATTAAAACAATATTCTCTACCAAGTTTTAAACCTGAGGGATCTGAGGACTTTCATATTTTTGCAATGTTTCAGTACTACCAGAACATTAATCTCATCCTCAGTATCAATAACCCTTTAAATAACCCTCAAGAACAACCAACATCAATCACATCATAAGACACCCAGCACTGTACTGCAGAAGTAACCTGGGGCACAATGCAAAAGGTACAACATTAATGCAAAAATAAATCTTATTAAAGGAGATTTAGTCTGACAGTCAGAAAAATCACTCCTTCAGAAGTGGTACTGTTTAAGCATTAGTATATGAATATTTTGTGTGTGAATCTTCTTTGTTTAACAATAGTATAAGTTAAATAAACTTACCAATAATGATATATTTAAAGATGTAAGAGTAGTTGTATGGTGCAGTTGCCATGGTGGCACTAAAAACAAAGAAAACTGTGTTACTTCAGAAGGAAAGTATACACAAGTTATTCAAACTAATTGCTGCTATCCTTTTAAGATATATAATATAAAGCACACTGAATACAAACAAAATGTTGGTTATATTAAGTCAAAATAAAACTGTATTTGCCAAATTGATCAAATAAACAAATTCTCTTAGATGAATGATGCTTTAACATTCTCATGCAAGATCCATAGGCACAGTGTCTCATGCCTATAATCTCAGCACTTTGGAAGGCTGAGGTGGGAGGACTGCGTAAGGCCAGAGTTCAAGACCAGCCTGGGCAATAGAACAAGATCCTATCTCTAAAATAAAATAATTAGGAGTTAGCCAGGCATGGTGACCCACCTACTCTGGAGGCTGAGGAAGGAGGATTATTTGAGCCCAGGAGTTGGAGGCAACAGTGAGGTATGAGTCCTGCCACTATATTCTAGCCTGGGCAATAAAGTTAAGACCTTGCCTCAAAAATAGAAAACAACTGAAAAAGAGAAACTATTTACATCTCAGCAATTCCAATATTTCATTCTAGGAAATATTCAATAAAAAATATTAATCTGGAAAATTCCAAACAAAAAATATCTTTATAAATTTAAGTTAAACAAGATTATGAATAGTCTCGTCTCCCTCTAAATTTCCCTTCACTGTTAACTGATGAAGTGAGTTACTGATGGCATACTTGTTCAGAACTCTGATTTTAAAGAGTTCACTAACTGATTTTAAACAGAAATCACTAACTTATAAACACAAAACAACTTACTTTTTACTTCATATCAGTAGTTACTAATGCATTAAAGAAAGAACAATCATAAGATTTCCAAATAAAATTAATGTTAGAATTAAACTGAATCATAAGAAACTGTTATTCCTATCAGTAAGTCGGTTATTATTGGCAATTTCCTATGGCTCAACCTAATAAAGGACTTGCATATTAACAACATATTAGGTGCTTGCTATATACTACTCTAGGAGCTGAAAGAATTAATGCCATAAAATTGTATTTGTGGTTGTTAAATTTAGAAGTATATGTATTCACTGATCACAGCCCATTCCTTACCATGAGATAGACTTAATGTGAGAATTCTAATTTCTCTTATACTTAAAAAAAAAAAAACCTCTCCAATTTATTCAAATAAATGCCTTGAATGTGTCAGACACTGTGCTAGGTGCTAGAGAAACAAGAAGTAAATTCTAATATTGGCAATAACTTCTTCTTTTTTTTTTTTTTTTATTGAGACAGAGCCTCAAGCTATCACCCTGGGTAGAGTGCCATGGCTTCACTGCTCACAGCAACCTCCAACTCCTGGGCTCCAGCGAGTCTCCTGCCTTCGCCTCCCAAGTAGCTGGGACCATAGGTGCCTGCCACAATGCC
>CAUYTI010140587.1:0-27528 GCA_963575145.1 Galago senegalensis | reverse complement strand
CGCCTAAGCCACTCCGTCTGGACATTTCATGAACCTGAGAGACAGAGGCTTGTTTGCTTTGCTCGCTCTCTCTCTTCCTCACCTCCTCCCACTGCACTCCTCCCCTCCCTACACCGAAGTCACATATACTTTTTTTTTTTTACATTAAAACTCAAAAAAGAGAAAAAAAAAAAAGGCTAGGGCAGATAAAATCTAGTAAAAGAAATCTAATTTGATATACCAAAGGCTAGAAACTTCAAATAATTTATAAACGTTAAATATGCTTGTGTTTAAAAAAAAAGAAAAAAGAATTTAAGTAATTAAAATTTAAGAAAAACTGTCAAGGTCATTGAAAAAAAAAAGGTAAAGTCAAAGAAACTTACAGCCAAAAGGAGACTATTAAAAGATAAGCTTAAGCATGTTAAAATTTTTAAGAGTTTATTTGAGCAGACAGTGATTCACGAATTAAACAGTGCCAAACCACAAGCAATTTGTGCTTCAAGAGGGGACAGGCGGGTGTTTATGTAAGCAAGGCACAGAGAGTACTTGATAGGTTTGTGTGGGACAGTAGCCTTAAAGTCTCCAGTTAGAGGCTAGTTGGCAGTTTCTGCTTGGCAAAGTTACTCCGAGTTTCCAGGTGTGCTGACTAAAAACCTTCGCAAACGCTGGAGCCCTCCCAGTCTGATGGCTTCCCCGTGGGAGGTTTCATTTTAAAATAACTAAAAGTTACATATCCTGGATGGGATCCTGTCCCAAGAAAAGGATAGTAAGTAAACTGTAAGAACATCTGAATGGAGCATGGACTTTAGTTAATAACCAGAGGTGAATATCAATTAATTGTAATAAATCTCTCATATTAATGTAAGGTGTTACCAGAACGGGCAACTTGGGTACAAGGTGTATTGGAAATCTGTGTGCTATCTTTGCAATTTTTCTGTAAATCTAAAAGTGTTCTAAACTATGAAGTTTAATTTTAAAAATAAAATTTTGGCGTTTCTGAAATTGATCGTGCTGTACCAGGTTGACGCAAAATTCCTAAAGAAACAGATCATAAAAGTGAGGCTGGAATTCCTCAGAGCCATGCTTTCTTGTTCTAGCTCCAACATCACCCTCCACCACCCCTTGCCTTTCATAAATAAGCTCTTGTATGAAAAGTTCCCTTGTCCTGTATCCACGGGGCAGTGGTTCAGCACCTCCCGCAGATACCTAAATCCGAGGGGGCTCGAGTCCCTGATATAAATGGCCTGGTATTTTCAGTTCATCTATGTTATACCCTCTGATATATTTTAAATCATCTCCAGGATGACTTACAATAACTGACAGGACGTTAAGTGCTACGCCAATAGTTGTTACACTGTATTGTTTAGGAAATAAAGACAAGAAAAAAAGTCTGTACATATTTAGTACAATGGAATTTTTAGGTGGAATAACCCTCATGTGCTTTTCAAACTACTGCAGTCATAACACAAAGTCTAGATCCACTGGGGTTTTCTCAGTCTTCACCTTAATTAACCTGATAAAAATCTCAAGTATCAATCACTGACTCCTTCAAAACTCCTGGTTTCTTTACCCCAGTCTCCCTTGTTTTCCTCCTAACTCTCCTTCTCCTTTCCTTACATAGCAAGACACTCATTTATTATTATTTTTTTATTTTTGCCTTTTTAAAATTGATAGAACTTGAGATTCTTAGTTAGGAAAAAGATTATTTGAGTAATCTTAGTTATGCAAATACAGGGTGAGCAAGTACCTGTCCTTCTTAATTTATTTTACAATAACTGTCTCTCCTCTTGGTGTGCAGAGGTCACCACTGAAGAGGAGGTGACTCAGTGCCTACAGGAACTTAGGGCCTTTTTGGAGAGGAGACATCAAAGCTCCAAATTCTAATTGCCATGATTCAAAGTTAGAATGGGCTCATCAAGTAGTTCTGATTAAAGTCTTCTGGAAGGAGAATAGGCCAAGAATTCCAAGAGCAGAATGCACCAGGAAGATGTCAGCCCAAGAACCTCAGAATTCATGCAGGTGGAGAGTGAGTACGTTGTTTTCAGCACAGGCTGGCAAAATTATTCCAGATGGAGCCACCCTGCCATGGCTACTGCACATTGGGGGAAAAACTCAGGGGACATCGGTGTGAATTAAAAGCAGCTGTAACCCTGAGGCCTAACACAGCAGCACTGTGGTCTGCACAGTCATCTATCAGGACCAGCGAAGGCATCCCAACACCACCAACCAAACTGCAGGGCAGCCTTTAGCAGTGCTGACTCTGTGGATCAGAAGCAGTGGCTGCATCAGGGCCCATGCTCTCTGCACCGAGGTCCGGAAGAGGACTGAACACATAGCCCTCTACCCTCTAGTTGATTCCATACTTGCCATTCTTAGAAAAAAAAATTTTTTTTAAAATTTCAGATTAATATGAGGGTACAAATGTTTAGGTTACGTTGTTTCATCTTTAAGGTAAAGTTCAAGTTGAGCCCTTCACACAGGGGGTGTGCTGAACACCCTCATACTGTGCACATTAGGTGAGATCCCACCAATCGCCCTCCCCCCTCACCCCCTTTCTCCCTCTTCTCTCCTCCCCCTCGCTAGACTATACTTCTATTGGAAAAAAAAAAAAGGCTCGGCGCCTATAGCTCAACCGGCTAAGGCGCCAGCCACGTACACCTAAGGTGGTGGGTTTGAATCCCCAGCCCGGATCCGCCAAACAACAATGATGGCTGCAACCAAAAAACAGCTGGGCATTGTGGCGGGCGCCTGTGGTCCCAGCTACTTGGGAGGCTGAGGCAAGAGACTCGCTTGAGCCCAGGAGTTGGAGGTTGCTGTGAGCTGTAATGTCATGGCACTCTACCCAGGGGGACAGCTTGAGGCTCTGTCTCAAAAAAAAAAAAAAAAGAAAAAGAAAAAAAAATTTTTTTTTACATTTTTGAGATGAGGTCTCCCTCTGTCATCCAGGCTGGAGTGAGTGCTGTGGCTTGATCATAGCTCACCATAACCTGACCTTCTGGGCTCAAGTGATCCTCCTGCCTCAGCTTCCAGAGTAGCTGGGACTACAGGTGCCTGCAACCCTGGCTAATTTTTTTGTTTTGTTTTGTTTTTTTCTTTCTTTCTTTTCTTTTTAGAGACAGGGCCTCACTATGGTGACGATGCTCCATTCTTGATGAAAATTTTGATGAAAAAATGTATGAAAACACCTTGACAATATGGCACGCATGGACTTGGTCAACTGATCAAACAAAAGATGTGATCTTACTTGTACCCTCAATTTGTGATAATCACACAAGTTCTGCCCCCTCTCCCTTAACCCTTAAACATGACTATTTTTGAAGACTTTGTTCTCACCCCAGATAATTCCCTCCAATCTGTGGCTTTATCATCTCCTACAATCTAGGGTCTTCTCGTATCTACAAAGAGTTCTGAACTCCAGCTCATTATCTCCTCCCACCTTCATAACTTCGTTTGTATCTTCCATGGGACCTCAAACAGGGCCTGTCTGAAAGTGATCGTATTTCCCAAAGTGCACCATACACTCACAAGAAACCTAGTCCCTAACTTTAATAGCGTCCTTAGCCAAGATAGGAATGTGGGCACCCTCCTAGTTTCCCCACTGCCAGCCACTGCCACACCTAATCTATCCTCATTCACCACCGTCTTTGAACTGGTCCAGATCCTCACTACTTTGCCAATCACCTCCCGACTACTCACAGTCCCCCAAACATGCTATTTCCTCTGAGTGAAACATGCTTCCCACTTCCCCACTTGTCATCACATCCGGCTTTTTCAACCCATAGTCAGTTTCCGCCCGAAGCTTCTTTCCCTCCCCAAGTTTGAGTCAGAGGCCCCTCCTGGTGGTGCCCTATCCCAGTGCTGTCACTTCTCTCCCTTGCTAAACTACATGCTCTGTAAGAGGGTCTGTCTCACTCCCCGCTGAAGCTCCACGGTCCAGCACAGGGGCTGCACATGGTGTTTAAAAATCAAAACTTACTCCTTCCTTTAATTCTCTCTCCCTCCAGTTCACCTTCCAACAGTCCATTCTCCTCACAAGATTAAAAAATTCCACCCTGTTCCTCCATCGCACTGCTTTTTGATCTCATGGCACACTTGAACCTATAACTAAACTTCTAAATTATGTTGATCAAAAAAAAAGAAAAGAAAAGAAAAGAATATACTTATTGTGCTTTGGACTTCTTTGGAAAAAAATTGATGGTCTTTGAAAATCTTCGTGGCCCACCTAAGATCCTCTTGTGGTATACCAGGTGAAAATCACTGCTCTAGGGCTTAAGCCTCCTCTGTTTTTTTATTTTTTCATAGTAGCATTATCAAATGGGGTTTTATATTACACTTCTCTATGAGAAAAGAAAGTAAACCTAATGATATTTTTCTCTGAAAAGCAGTCATGGACATCCAGGAGCTGGCCTGGTGCTACCAGTGGGCATTGCACTCTCCTGTTGAATATAAACAATTTCATGAAACTTCAGCAGCAGATAAGGCCACTTTACAGTGGTGATGGATCAAAAATAAAACAACTGCATCATCGTGTCTCCACACAGATGCAACATGAATGTTGTCCAAGCCACAAAAATGACCCAGCATCCTCTTATGCTGGCGGACACGAGTGAACGCTGCTTCCTCCCACAGACTTCTCTTCTCCAAGATAAGATTGATTAAAATACCCAGTCATAACATTTAGACCACTTTCTCACCACAGCCAATCCTGAGCAAACCCTGCTTCCTTAAACCCTCCCTGAATCCCTGCACACAAGCCCAAATCCTTTCATAAACCCTTTCTAACACTACCTCACTGAGATGCCCCCCACTGCTCCCCAGGGGTGTACTCTTCCTTGTTGCAAAGTAAGGAACCCAACTTGTTCAATCACAAGTATGTTCCAGGTGTGTGAATAAAATATTAAATGCATTTATACTGCTGCTTATGTGAGTGGCTCTAAGAGTAATGTGAGGATGTCACCATGCACACCTGACGTCTGATCTGCATATTAGCGCACAGCCAGCACTTACCAACTGACTAAGCATTGCTTTGTGTTGTCAATTATTCTGTCTAATCATTTCACCATATTTTTGATCTGATCAAATTTTATTACAGATTAAACATGCATACAACTTATCCAGACAGTAGGAAGTTTTTGCCTTTTTCTTTTTTCTGGGGAGAGTTCAGAATAGGTGCCTGATTAGATGGAGCTCAAAAGCCAGCTCCCTTCCACACATTTGGAAGCACAAGCTATAGATGACATTTACGGTGTGAAGCGCAGAGTGGATACAGCACTTGGGACGGTGGGAAGACCCATCACTGAGCTAATCTGTGAAAGCCAGAGCCCACAGCGCCTTTCAGAGATCTCTGCACAGACAGATCTCAACCCCTCATCTCCTCCCACCTCAGTAAAGTCAAGTCTACAAGTTTCACCCTGGGGTTCGTTCAATAATTTGTGGGAAAGACTCTGGATTTTTCTACACTAGAGAGTTGGATATGTGTTTTAATCCAATTCCACAAGATCTTAAGAGAAGAGAACAGCTCCTTTTTGGCATCTGGGTTATACATATTAACTGAAAAATAAGCTAAAACTTTTCAAACTGCAGTGGAGAATGGAAGTGGGTGTAACTAGACTATGAATTGTTTGAGGACGGACTCTTCTCAATCCTCACTATTCAAAGAACAGTCCAAGGTGCAACAGCATTGACAACACCTGGAAGTGTATTGGAAACACAGAGTGCCAGGATCAGTCACAGACCTACTGACGGAGAATCTGCACTACAGGAAGATGCTTGAAGCACAATGAGAAGCCCTGTGGGGTAGATACATACCTTGCTCTCTTCTGAAGGAGAGGAAGGATGGAGAGCAGGGAGGCAGGAAGGAAGGAAGCAATCTTGAAAACTCTTACATTAGATTATCAATAAATAAATATTTTAAAACTTTGTAAATCAGATGATAAGAGAAATATTTTTAAGTTGTTTTTACTTTTTATAGAAATTTTAATTAAAAGATAGAGATTTTCAGCTTTAATTAAAATTTGAAAATGTTATGCAGTCCATGATATCCTTTTTTTTTCTTTTTGAGACAGAGTCTCACTGTGTCGCCCTCAGTAGAGTGCTGTAATGTCACAGCTCACAGCAACCTCAAACTCTTGAGTTTAAACAATTCTCTTGCCTCAGCCTCCCAAGTAGATAGGACTACAGATACCCGGCACAATGCCTGGTTATTTTTCGGTTGTAGTTGTCATTGTTATTTGGCAGGCCTAGTGGGTTATTTGGCAACCCACCAACCTTGGTGCATGTGGCCGGCACCCTACTCACTGAGCTATGGGCACCAAGCCAGATAGCCTCCTTTTTATTTCATTTGTTCTCTAATATCTCATATTATTATTCTGAAATCCCTCCCAAGTAATCTTTTAGTCTAAGTATTAGTACGGATAAAGTCATCTATAAAATTATCCTGTTACTGAATTAATTTAACATGAAAATACTGTCAGCTTTGACCTAAAGATTTGGGCATCATTTTCTTGTTACCAGCAACCTAGGGAACACTCTGGTCTTTAGACATTGCCTTTCTTTGTTTATGTTAAAGTGGTTCTGTGGTCCCTTTGTTATTTCTACCACTGCTGCCGTTAATATTCTCCACCAGAACTGGGCATTCGTTAACTTTCACTCATTTCATTTCAGTAAGAAATAAGTTATCAAAACTAAAATTGTGTTGAGTCAATATTTAACTTTCTCATTTGGGTTCCCTTAAAGTTGTTAAGTAAAATTATAAGCAATTTCCTAAAAGTTTTTCAGCCTTGGAAGCCTTAGGTAAACTTACAGAAAGACTAGAGGTCACGGTGATATTTGATAACAAACCTTGTGCAGAAATAATCTTGTTGGTATAAGTACTTTGGGGATTCTAAGTACTGTCTTGGCTCTCATCCTTCTTAGCAGAGATAATAGATGTTATAAGTGCTCACACTCCAGTGACCTTAAAAACAATATAAACAAAGAGCATTAGCCCGGAAGGGGGAGGAACCTATTTAAATTTAATTAAGTTCTCTTCGATGTTTACTGAAGAGCAAGACGTTCCCCCAAGATATTCAAACATTTTTGTTTATTTATAGGATATAAAAAAATATGTATGTAAGGGCAAGCTACCCAGCTTATAAAAATGTTTGTTATAGAAAATTCTATTTTTTCACTGCAACTGCAGAATGTTTTTTTACTTAAATGTTTATTATATAAACCATTTAATCTAGAGACTGATATATAATTGGCCCAGCCCTGTATAAGTAAACACATCAGCTTTGCACAAATTATCCCACCGCAATATTTAGAGTGAAGGTCCTCGTTAATCAGACTACGGCTTAGCTTTCCACAAGCAGCCTGCTGACAATAGAAGATGCTTCTACTAGACACAACTCCAAACATACCAGAAAGCCTTGTTCTTCCACAGAATCATAATTAGGCAATTGTTGTTTATCCCCAACTTATCAAAGACTTTCTTTCCAGCCTCAATTACTTACCCATAATAAAGAATATTTTAAAACACCAGCTTGAAAATAATGTGTCTTGAACACAGATAATAAGGCAAGTACTTCAAAGGTGTTTTAGGACAAAATTCCTTATCCAAAGTGATCACGTTGCTTTTGATTTGAAATTATATATGTAGCCACATGATTGATTCATAATAGCCCCAAACTATTTTTTTTTTGAGACAGAGCCTCATTTTGTTGCCCTGGGTAGAGTGCTGTGGCATCTCAGCTCACAGCACCTCAAACTCTTGGGCTCAAGCAATTCTCTTATCTCAGCCTCCAAAGTAGCTGGGACTACAGGCACCCACCACAACACCTGGCTATTTTTAGAGATGGGGTCTTGCCCCAGCTCTGGCTGGTCTCAAACTCCTGAGCTCAAGTAATCCACCTACCTCTGCCTCCCAGAGTGCTAGGATTATAGGTGTGAACCACCTGTCCAGTCCAGCCAGTGCCAAACTATTAAGCTAAATAATATCCTGAAGCCAGGGAGGATTGTTAACTGTCCTTTAGGGCAATGGATCCGGGAGGGGCCCATCAGGGAATTTTGTTGATTGTTTTCTCTAAAAAGTTCATATTCTCCAAGCTATTGTCACAATAACCATTGAGACAAACTCATTTTCTTTCAAGTAATCTTTTTATTGACATATAACATACAGAATTTTGTTAGAATCATTAATTTTCACAAGTAAACTAACATAACCAGCACAAACATCAAGGAACAGCAAAATGCCAGCCTCCGTTCCGTCTCCTACCAATCCTCACCCAGCCCCTGAGCCCTCTCCAAGGTCACTATTAACATTGCAGACAAGTTTTGCCTAGGTCTGAATTTTATGTAAATTAAACCATATGTTATTAACTCCTTTGTATCCAATTTCTTTCTAACAACAGTAACATGAGTTCAAGGGATTCGTCCATATTCTTGCTTGTGATTGGAGTCCATGCATTTGCCCAGCTGTGTAGCGCTGCAGGAATACGTAACCATTTGTTTTTTCACTCTACTATTGATGGCACTGGGGCTGTTTCCAATTTGGGGCTATTATGAATCATGCTGATACATATATAATTTCGAATCAAAAGTAATAGAATCAGTTTGAATTCAGCATATTCTTTCTCATCATTTTTAACTAAAAAATGAAGCTATTGGATTAGAGCAGAGATGAATCTTCAGCAATCCTCCAATATCTACATATCACTTCTTTCTATTCATACGAAGTCCTCTCTAATGTACCCAGCTCTCCAGTTTCCTATTACTGTTATAAAAAATAATAATAATACAAATTTAGTGGCTTAAAACAACACAGATTTGTTCTCTCATAGTTCTGGAGGTCTAAAGTCCACAATGGGTCTTCTCGGGCCAAAATCAGAGTTGGCAGGCTGCATTTCTCCTAGAAGCTCTAGGAGGGAGTGTTTCCCACCTTTTCCTGCCTATGGAGGCTGCCCGCATGCCTGTCTCCTGGCCTCAAGCCCATGATCACATCACACTGCCAGCTGACCTGCACGCCTCCCTCCCTCCCTTATAAGAATGCTCGTGATTACATGGGACCAATCTGGGTAAACCAAGAAAGTCAAGATCTTTAATCACAACTGCAAAGTCCTTTTTTTGCCGTGAAAAGTAATATATTCAGACTACCTCACCAACTTCCTGAAATTAAACTCTGGGGCTCCGTGCCCCAGAACACATTACCCTTGCCACCTTACCGAGGTCAAGCAGAAACTCAATGTTCTTTTAATTTATGATCTCAACTCACCAACATTTATAATGTAAGATCCCTGAGGGCAGGGATTTACCCAGTTTCTTGCTGTCTCCTCACCCCCAGAACATTCACTGGTACTTAGTGGTACTCAGTCAATATTGGCTGGTTGAATGAAGGAGTACCTTTCCCTATGTCCATGTCTTCACTCTAGCAAATGGGCAGCAGCCATGTGGCACTCAAGGGCCTAAAATAGCTGCCTGCAAATATGGTTTTACTCCATATTCTGCTTTGAGCCAAAACCCATAAGTTCTCTCTGTGTCTCAGTTTCCTCATCTGTAAAATGGGATGGCTGACACTGGTAATATTTAGAGTATCTGGCCAACATTCATATTCATTTTAAGGGGAAACAATACTCATGATACATTGTAAGGTGAAAAGGCCAGAATTCAAAATTCTATAAATAGCACAATTAGACCATAAAAATATGTACCATACTAATGTAAAATATTAATACAAGGATAGAACAAATTAGGAGTACATGGATACTCGGTACTATCTTGACAACTTTTCTATAAATTTAAAACTGCTCTAAAATATAAAGGTTTTTTTAAAAATTGGTTGGCAACAAAACTAGATTATAAGCTCCCTGAGGGCAGACACAATGTTATCACTCATATTTGTCTACATGGATCTTACAATACTTCACACTAAGTGCCTAAAAAGCATTGAAAGATAAAAATATAAAAAAGAAAATATTTCTGTGGATTTCAGATTACTACACAGTTTCTAACAGTCTTTTCTGTATATAAAAGCCAAGTGGTCCTGATGAAATCTGGTCATTGGTCAGGATGATGGCTCATGCCGGTAATCCTAGCACTCTGGGAAGCTGGGGTGAGAAGCTTCCTTGAGCTTAGGAGTTTGTGACCAGCCTGAGCAAGAGCAAAACCCTGACTCTCCTAAAAATAGAAAGATTAGCTGGACACAGTGGTGGGTGCCTGTAGTCCCAGCTCCTTGGGAGGCTGAGGCAGAAGAATCACTCAAGACCAGGAGTTTGAGGTCGTTGTGAGTTATGAAAGCTCCACTGCACTCTAGCCAAGACAACAGAGCAAGACTCCGTTGAAAAAGAAGAAGAGGGGGAAGAGGAGGAAGAGGAAGAAAAAGGAAAAGGAGGAGAAGAAATCACTGGTCATCAAAGAATCAAGGAATGAGGTCATGAAGTAGGTCGGGAAGTGTGTAGCTTTAAAAAGATGCATCAGAATGGGAGTGAAGGGGCAGAGAAAGGCACAAGAAAGGTGGAAGCTGAAGGAATGTGCATTGTGTATCATGTCCAAATCGGAGCACAGATTTTTATATCGAAAACTGGTTGGCGATTTTAATGTGATCATTTGTATGGATCTTTAAGGTATGCAAAACATTACACTAAATTATTGGGTTTTCCATTAAAACCACTTTATTACCAAGGAAAATTAAGCTACCCATTACACATCCATGATCATGGCTTTCACTGTCCCAGATACACTGATTCTCTCCAAACTGCTTGCTGTGGTTAAATGTCTGTGTCCTCCCCCAAACTCATATGTTGAAATCCCACCCTCCTAGGAGATGGAATTAGGAGATGGTGCCTTTGGGAGGTAATTAGTGGGAAGCCTTCATGAATGGGATTATTGCTCTTACAAAATGGGCCCAAAGAAATTCATTTGATCCTGCTGCCACGTGAGGATGCAGTGAGAAGTCATCTTTTGTAAACAAGGAAGTGAAACCTGGAAGCAGGTCTTCACCGGAGACATTGTAACTGACAGCCTCTTGGACTTTGCAGCCTCTAGAACTGTGGAAAATAAACTTCTGTGGCTTATAAGTAAGATATTTCATTATAGCCGTCTGAATGAACTAAGATAGTGCTAATATAATTCCAATCCCAAATAATTCTCTTTTATAAAAGCTCACATAATGACAACAAAATTGCGCATAGAAACAGTTACATTGAGAAGACATTAAACAACAAGGGTACATGTGAATCTTTCTAAATGTAGAATATAAATGTTTCAACACAATAACTAAGAAAATGACATGCAGGCTATGTTAACCAGTTTGATGAAAACATTTTGTAATTCTATGTATATAGAACCAGCATGCTGTACCCCATGACTGCATTAATATACATAGCTAGGATTTAATTTTTTTTTTTTTCGAGACAGAGCCTCAAGCTGTCCCCCTGGTTAGGGTGCCGTGGCATTGGAGGTTGCTCACAGCAACCTCCAACTCCTGGGCTCAAGCGAGTCTCTTGCCTCCACCTCCCAAGTAGCTGGGACCACAGGCGCCCGCCACAACGCCCGGCTATTTTTTGGTTGCAGCCGTCATTGTTGTTTGGTGGGTCCAGGCTGGGGATTCGAACCCGCCACCCTAGGTGTACGTGGCTGGCGCCTTAGCCCGTTGAGCTATAGGCGCTGAGCCATAAGCAGAAATTTCATGTGTGACTTCTGATACTGTTAAAAGGATAGCGTTGTTCTAATATTTACTCTTTTATTCTTTTTGGAAAGATCCCTCCCTGTCTCTCAGTCTCTTATTCTCTCTCTCTCACACACATCCACACATCTGCACACACACACCACATGCACGCACACACACAGTTTAAAAAAACCCAAAGAAAAACAAAACCAAAAAAACTCGGGCATTTGGCCATGTGGGAAGTCTTCACTGAAGCTCTCTTTTATTCTGAAGCAAAATAGAAGCACCATTAGTCTGTGATAATTTTTTAAATCGTCCCCAAAGCTCTTCACTGTATATCTCAGTGTTTCTTTTCTGAATGAAATAAATAATTACTTAGTGTAAGCTCTTTCTATGTTTATGTTTTTATTTTTATGTCAATTTTAATAGAGCTACATTCTGTTAGAGGTTAATATACTATTTTAGTATAATTGTTAGATTCAAAAACTTAATATTTGCTTTCCAATTTTGATATTTTGTTTGTAATTTTAGTTTCTTGTACTACTCTTATACATTTTTGAAATTGAGCTTCTAGTAGTTTTATGTTCATAATATGAGCTAACATATTTCTTTATATTTCTATTTTCTAACATAAATAATAAAATGCAGGCTTTATTTGATGTTTCAGTAGAAATTAGTTTAACCATTTTCTGTAGCAGTTTTTATGAGAACAGAAGGTGTCAGCTCAGGTTACGATTTCAATCTCTTTAATAGTTATTATTTTATTAAATATTTTCTTTCTTCTTGCTCATGTTTTTACAAATATACTTTTCTCATAATATGCCTTATGTCTTCATACATTCCTGATATTACTTCACTATTCTTATACTTATTTAAGTCTATACTTAACTACCTAGCTGTACCTTTTCAACACTTAACATGCTAGGATTATTAAAATATTATAAATATATACACATGTTTTAGGTACATTAGACGAGTGGAAGCTATGGCCATTGGCTTAAATTTGGGGAAAACAAACAAAAAACAAAAACATGATGCTCTGCCTGAACTTAAGAGATTGACTTTATTTATTAATGCTGCTAGACAGGCTGTGCCCTGGGTATGTATTTCCAAAGAATGATGAAATAACTCTGTTAGCTCATCAGACAAGTTTGGAGAAGTAACAAACTAGAGAGATTATAGTCCACTCATACTGCATTTAAAATACAGGGGAAAAAAATGGTGGTATCTCTATGGAATGCTTGCAATAAGAACAAAAAAGCAGGAGGAAAGAATAAGCCCAGGAGTTGGAGGTTGCTGCAAACTGTGATGTCCTGGCACTCTGCTGAGTGCAACAAAGTGCGACTCTAACTCCAAAAAACAAACAAAAAAAAAAAAGATATTCAAAGTACAAAATTAAGGCAAACTTGCATTCATGTTCACAATCAGTTGGGCACACAAGTGGATTACCTACAGCTAACCCAGTTACTTTGACAGCAACTGGTGACTGAAAATAAGATAAAGATTGAATCTTTAAAAAAATCCATTTATACACTGACATTTTCAATCTATGTTTAGAAATTTTAGATGTCTCCTTGACATAGTCCTCCCCACCCCAGTATAGCAGGTATTCAGGCTGAGATCAAGTGGATGAAGGATGCTGGCAGAGATTTTACAATGTTTATGGAAGAGTAGAGATGTACCCCTAACAAAACAAGGTGACATTGCAAAGAGCTTTGTTGCTGGTAGTTATGTTGAGAAAAGAATCATCTATAATAATTAGGAACCCTAACTGTACATGTTTTTCTATGCATTTTACTCTTCTTTTTAATTTCCACATTAATATGAGGTTTGAAAAGATTAGGTTACATTGTTTGCAGTTTTAAGGAAAAGTCCATGTTGCATTTGAGCCCTTCACCCAGGAGGTGTACCATATACCCTTACATGTGTCCATCAGGTGGGAACTTACCAACTCCCTTCCTCCTTACCCCATCTCCTCTTCTTGAATTTAATTATGTTATTCTTTTGTGTGGCCTGTAGTTGTTGATCTACTGGTATCAACATAATACATGGGATGCTTGCTTTTCCACTCTTGAGATACTTTACTTAGGATAATTGTTGCCCAAATCTGTGAGGTAAATAGATAAGATCCAAAGTTTCTCATCTTTTTCATTGCTAAATTGTATTCCATGGAATACAAACACCACAGTTTATTAACCTATTGGACCTATTGACCATGAGTTTATGGGCACTTGGGTTTGTTTCTATATCTGTGGGAAATGAGCTTCTATAAACACTCAAGTGCAAATGTTTTTGTGGTAAAATGATTGTTTTACATTTGGGTAGATACTAATAGTGGAATTGTAGGATCAAATGGAAGGTCTACTTTTAGATGTTGGAGGATTAATTATACTTCTTTCTAAAAAGTCTGTATTAGTTTGCAATCCCACCAACAGCATATAAATATTATCCTCTCTTTCTACCCATGGCAGGTTCTGTAATTTTGGAGCCTTGTGATGTGGGCTGTTCTCATGGGGTTTAGATGATATTGCTAAGTGGTTTTTGTTTTTATTGCACTGATGATTAGAAAGGATGAGAAATTTTTCATGTGTTTTTTGGCATTTATTTGTCTTCTTGAGGAAAGATTCTGTTCATGTCTCTTTCCCAGTGATTATTAAGGTTGTTTGGTCTTTTCTCATTGACTTGTTTGAGTTCTTTGTAGATTCTGGTTATTAGCCCCTTGTCAAATCTGAAACATGTGAATACCTTCTCTCATTCTGAAGGTCGCCTATTTGCTTTACTGATTGTGTCCTGAACTGTGTAGAAGCTTTTTAACTAGATCAGGACCCATTTATTAATTTTTGTTGCTGTGATTGGCATAGGGGTCATTTTCATAAATTCTCTCTCAATCCAATATTGTTAAGAATTTTTTCCCACACTTTCTTCTAGAGGTTTTAGCATTTCATGTCTTATATTTAAATCTTTTATACAGCATGAGTTAATTTCTGTAAGAGGTGAGAGATCCAGGTCTAATTTCATTCTTTTACGTGTGGCTAATCAATTTTCTTAGCACCATTTATTAAATAATGATTCTTTTTTTGGGGGGTGGGGCTGGGTTTAAACTCCACCTCCAGCATATGGGGCCAGTGCCCTACCCTTTGAGCCAGAGGCACAGCCCTAATAGTAATTCTTTATCCCACTGTATGCTTTTGTTTAGTTTATTAAAGATCAAATGGTGATATGAGACTCGGCTTCTTTCTAGAGTCCCTATTCTGTACCATAGATCTATGTTTCCATTTTTGTGCCAATGTCATGTGATTTGATCACTATAGACTTGTAGTATAACCGAAAGTCTGATAACATGATGCCTCCAGATTTTTTTTTTCATAGAATTGCATAGGCTATTTGGAGTTTTTCTGGTTCTACACAAAACAAAGAACTATTTTTTTTTAAAGTTCTTCAAGTATGAACTAGAATTTTTTTTTTTTTTTTTTTTGAGACAGAGCCTCAACCTGTCACCCTGGGTAGAGTGCTGTGGCATCACAGCTCACAGCAACCTCCAACTCCTGGGCTCAAGCAAGTCTCCTGCCTCAGCCTCCCAAGTAGTTGGGACCACAGGTGCCCACCATAATGCCCGGCTATGTTTTGGTTGCAACCGTCATTGTTGTTTGGTGGGCCTGGGCTGGATTCAAACCCATCAACTTAGGAGTATGTGACTGGCACCTTAACCACTTGAGCCACAGGTGCTGAGCCCAAAGTATGAACTGGAATTTTAATAAGGATTGTGTTAAATCTGTAGATCGCTTTATAGTAATATAGACATTTTAACAATGTTGATTCTTCCCAGCCATGAGCATGGCATATTCTTCCATTTGTTAAAGTCTTCAGCTATTTATTTTAATAGGAATTTTAATCAGGATTGTGTTAAATCTGTAGATAACTTTATAGTAATATAGACATTTTAACAATGTTGATTCTTCCCAGTCATGAGCATGGTATATTCTTCCATTTGTTAATGTCTTCAGCTATTTATTTTCTTAGGGTTTTATAGTCTCTCTTATAACAATCCTCCACATCCTTTGTTAAGACTATTCCAAGGTATTTTATTTTCTTTGACACTACCATGAGGGGTATTGTGTCTTTGACTTCATTCTCAGTTTGACTACTGTTGAAGGCATGTTATTCTTAACAAAAAATAAGTTTACTAATGTGTTTCAACACTTGCTTAGCTTATACTTTTTTTTTTGCATTCGAAACCCATAGAAGTGGGTCCTGTAAACAATATTGTATTTATAATTTTCCAAACTCAGACAAAATATACATTAATAATTAATTTTATTAGCATAATGGCTTCAAAATGTATTTAAAATTTGACAATAGCTCTTAGAGGAATTGAATCTATAATAACATACTCAATAAAAATTATTAGACTCATAACTCTGAGTGTTTCTCTTTTGAGGGGGTTGAGAAACCCAGCCAGATACAATGCTCAAAGTTCCTTCAACTGGGAGTGGTTCCCTTTATAATTGCCTTCCAAGGATGTTCCAGAAAAAGGCCCTACTTTCTGGTGGTACACACATATCATGCAGGGCTATGTGTAAGCCAGTTCCATGCATTCGTTTCCTCTGTGAACTGCTTGTAGGGAGCATGTTGTAAGGCCAAAGGAGTAGTGTGAGAGAGAGAAGATAATATTGCAGAAGCTGGTTCTGTGGAATTTGTATCACTTCATATAACTCCATTGGTGACTCAGGGCTGGTGCAGAGCTGCTGTGAATGTACAATTTAAAACTTGGTGGGTCAGATAGCATCCATTTCATAATGAGCATTTCTGATTATAGGGTGATTCATGGTTAAGCAGAACTTGATTATTCAATTGCTCTTAACACTCACTAGGAATCCAAAAGCTCATTATCACAAGGAGAAGACTTATCTACAGAAAGTAGAGGGATTTTCTCCCAAAGCTAAAGGGTCTACACTATAATTCACCTGAAAGGGCCTGATATAGGCTCCAACAGAATTCCTTCCGCAGACACTACAAGCACTACTTGAGCTTCTGGATCCTATGGGCCCAGTTGGCCATCTCTGTCTTATGGCGAGTCCCCATATAGACCCTATTCAAAATTAGCAGCATTTGGGTGACTTTTTATGATGTGGACCAGAGCTGCACACCCAAATGAGGAATATGTTGCCTCCAAAATTTGAAAGGGCTTACCAGATTTTCCACTTCTTTTTTGGGAGTAGGTGGTACCAGATGCAACAACTTATTCTTACCTTAGAAGGAAGATCTTGGCATCCCCACACCACTGAATTCCAAGAAATCTCAGAGGCCTCTGTAGAAGTCTCTTAATTTTTACTGGATTTATTCTTCACCCTCTGTCAAGAAAATGTTTTACCAATATGTCTAGAATAGTTGTTACTTTCTGCTTACCAGATTTAATCAGCATTGATAGGAGGGGTCAGCATGGTGACTTGTGGAAGGGAAAGGCCTATGGGCTGAATTTTGGCAGAGCCTAAAGAGTTAATTTATCCAGAAGTAAACTACAGACATGAGCCAAAGATAAAAGATATAACAAAAAGAGAAGTGACTGGAACACAAAGTTAGAGAACATTAATCTTTAAAGTGCCTAGGGAAAGTAAGGTTAAAATAATAGATGGAAAAGAGAATGAGAAATTAAGAGAACAATAAATTAATGAGAAATTAAGAGAATAAGACGAAAATCTAAGTGAAAACTACTTTACAAAGTGGAGGAGTGTCAAAAAGTTTGCAAAGAAGTGTCATCAACACTAAATGCCTCAGGTAAGGCTAGGAGTGTGGGCATTAGAATGGTGGGCATGTGAAGAATAGAACGTCTAGTAACCAGTCAAACAAAATCCAGTACTAGATAGAAGTTCATTAATAAAGGAATCTATGCAATTTTTTAATTTTCCAAAACTCTCTCTTATTCTGTTAATTTTTCATAGCTAATAATTTTTATTCTTTTGTTCAATTTTGTTTTGTTACACAGTTTCCCCTTGAATATTTCTAAGGGTAATAATTAGATATTTTTAAGTGTTCTTACATTCCCTGGATTTTCTTTATTTGCTCTTAACTTGCAAATTTTGTTCTATTGCTTTACTGATTTTTCATGTCTACATATTCATGTAGTTCTACTTTAAAAATAAAACATTTAAAAATTATTTCAAGCATTTGATATTTAATCATACATATAAAATTTATATCTCCTTCATTAGAAAAAAAATTGCTTTCAAATTAAATTTGTGATATACTAACTGGAAAATACTTTAGTTGCCCAACAACTGTAACTTTGAGCTATGGGGACATGGAATTTTCTCACTTCCTAAGAATGTTACAAGTCAGCTGGGAAAAGATGTATATAATACATCTGAAAATGTTAGGGACTCACATAACATTCTTAATTTTTATCTTTGCTCCTCCCAAATTATTTCTATTTCAAATAATCATCTCTCAACCTATTTACTGAACGAACTTTGTCCTGCCCCTCCTTTCCACCATTCTCCTCTGCCTTCTCTTTCCTGATCAAATTAACCTCCATGCTAGACTCTGAATCATGTGACTTCTCCGCTTCTATTTAATAAGGTCCATGTTTAATTAGGCTCTCAAAGTTCCATATAAATCAATATTTCTGGGACCAAATGATTTTATACATTTTGGAGAGACAGGAATTATAGGTAAGATCATAAACCAATACATGGAAGGCATACATTGGTTTGGCCTGAGAAGATGGGACATCTCTAAGTGTGGACCCACAGGTTATAGGTGAATTAAGAGACAATTGGGTGCAAGACTTAGGCTCTGTCTAATAGACCCAGAGTCAATGAGGAGGAATGCTGAGTTAAGATTAAGCATGGTGATTATTATTTTTTCTCTTGAATGACCAAATTAGTCTTCATCCATGTATAAATAGCCAAATAGAGTAATTTTTTTGGCCCATATACTACTAAAATATTTCTCTGGATTGCACCTCACAGAAAATCATCTATGCCTGATGATTTTTTAAAATCATTTGACATAAAAAAAAAAAGGTGAGGAAAATCTCAGTGACCAAAACATATATAGTAATTTCTACAACTGTATAAATGTTATTACATATGAGAAAGCAGGGTGCATTCCTACATAGCATTTCTAAAATTTGTAATACCTAAGCAAAACCAATCTTGTCATGTCTTTTCCTCTCTTTGTTAAAGGGGACAAATGTTGATCTTCAAACCTTTTCGTTTTTCTGCCTCCTAATCTTTTGGTGAGTGCTATGCTCTTTTATACATTTAAAGTTCACAATAAAATGTTTCAACTTCAGTTTAATTAGTTGCATGGATGTAAAATCCAACACTATAAAACTTGACATTTTAAAATAAAACTGTTATGTCACTTTTTAAAATGCATCTAATAGACTCTAAATACCATCATGATTTGCTATCCATAAGCATCCACTAAAAATATGTGTGAGTAAGCTCTTATTTAACGGTAAAAATTTTATATATATTTATCATTTTGCACTTGTATTTCTGTTCTACTTTCTTTCCTGAATTTCATCCTAATGTAATGTGTCATTTGGTTTTTTAAATTTTTTTTATTAAATGATAGCTGTTTACATTAATGCAAACATGGGGTACAGTGTGGTGTTTTCATATACAATTTGAAATATTTTCATCAAACTGGTTAACATCGCCTTCATGTCATTTTCTTAGTTGTTGTGTTAAGACGTTTATATTCTACTTTTAGAAAGATTCACTTGTACCCTTGTAAGATAAATGATAGGGGTGATCCCTCGAATCACCATCCCTCCACCCATCCATAAAGAAAGATGGAGACTTTACCTCCTTTATGTTTACATGGATGGGGCAGAAAAATGTTCTTCTTAGCAAAGTATCTCAAGAATGGAAGAAATAGTATCCAATGTACACAGCCCTATTATGAAACTAATTTATAGCTTTCATATGAAAGCTATAAGCTATAACCTAATTATAGCGTAACAATATGGAGAGAGGAGGGGGGAGGGGAAGGGCGGGGAGTGTAATGTGTCATTTGTATGTAAAACTCTTTTACCTTAATACACAACAAATAGGTTAACTCTCACATAGGAAATGTGGAAGGTGGAAGGGAGATAGGATGAGGCATGTCTCATATCCTTTCTCACGTCTAGCAACTCAGTTTTAGGGGATGCCTTAACCAAGAGGGGCCCTGTCAGCTGGTGAGGGGGAACCTTAAGATTTTATTTTAGTTAACACTCCCACTGCCTAATGAAGAAAGTCAAAATTTGGGAGCTCAGAATCTATGATTCTATGAGTGTCAACTAATTTTTCCTTATTCTATGATACTTTTATTTTTTCTCAAGTGCAATTTTCATGATTCCTATCCATGAGCTTTTTCAGGTATCTGTCTGTAGAAGCTTTTCCATTTTTCTCTCATACCCTACATCCACTGTAATTATGATGGCTGAAATTCTGTTTAACTTCAAAGCTCCCTTCCAGAATTTTGTTAGACAGTTGTGAAAACTTCCTTTTTCTTTCCTCAAATTGGAAGTCCTGCCTCAGCCCCGGTACAAAGCTTCCCAGGAGCATCTCCTGGCTGAAGGTCTCCCTGTCTCACTTGTCCCTCCTGAGCACTGAGCTTCTCCAAGGTGTAACACTTAGGCCTGACCTTTACCTCTATCCCAATAAGAGCATAATCCTTTCTTTAATTAACCCAATAAACCTTTACTCAGATATGGGTAAATAAGATATCAATTTTGGAATTCAGAGTTGATAAACAGAATTTTATCGTTAGGTGTCTGCATTATAATGTTGATTAAAAGAAAACTTCAAATAGCAAGAAAATTACTGCAACACGCATTTATTGTTCCTCACTCCTCCTGTGTGGGTTAGAGTTCAGCTGATTCTGGCTGGAGTCAGCAGGGCTTGCTTCTGGACTCCTGCCTGACATGTCTGGTTCTGAGATCTGAGATGAAGGGCCAGAAACCACACAGGGTGTGTCTCCTCACAGTGATGACAGAATATAAGAGGGCAAGTCCCCACTGCAGCAAGCCTTGCTGACATATTGCACAAAGCAGGCTGCATAACCTAGGATAGGCCTGGAAAAATGCACGCATCCACTCTAGGAAGGCCCTAAAAACACATTTCTGCAATAGGGGAATGAATTAGGAGCACTAATCATTCTTCCTTAGCCATATAACTATTAATTGTATAAGAATAGATTTAAGAAAGACATGGATAAAAAACTAGAAAAATAACTAGAAAATGTGTTTTTTGTTGTTTTCACAGAGAAGATGACATCAGTACTGACTTTTTAGGGTGAGCTATTTGCCATGCACCACAGGCAGGGAAGCACGGATAAGAATGGGGATCTTATTTACAGGCACAGAGCGGAGCATGGGGACAAGACCCTAGGAGAGATGCTAGTGTCACCGGCTGGATGATACAGCACCTGGGGGACAGGAGGGAGCCAGAGACACACAGTGTCTAGAATTTTGTGGACATTACATTCTTTAGCAAGACATTTGACCTTTATCATTATTTTTTTGTAGACAATAGACTACCAAGATTTATTTAACTTATCTGTTAATGTTTAGTGAAAGTTGTCCTGCTAACCTATATAATTTACTTAAAATGCGTTTTTCTCAGATAAAGGAATGAATGAGTGGATACTTTCTTTCTCCTTCTCTTCTTCCCATCTTCCTTTCCTTATTCTTTACCAGGTGGATCCCCTAAAAAGACTACGTTGTGCCTTGGACAGGTATGTAAATGTAGTAAAGTTAGAAATTATTTAACTATAAAAATTGAGGCAAATAATGAAATAGGGAAAAGGAAGCAAATAGTTGCTGAAGCAACAGAAGCAGAATTGTTCAGACTGTCCCGTGGCCTCTGACAGTGCCCCAAACAAGCGATTTACTTGCAGAGCTACTCCCAGCTGGGACGGCATGAGCATGATGGCTCCCATCTCTAGTGGGAGGTGCTCCCATCTCAGGGTTTGAGGGCACTCCCCCACTGCAGAGGCTGTCCTGAGGCTCTGACAGCCAGGCTTGTGACAAGGAACAGCTAGTGCCACTGGCTTCAGCTCAGTCCTCTACCGCCACCTGTGTGCCGGAAGCAGCCACCGCACTGTGCAGCATCCCTGGGCCCTCAGATGCCAGGTCCCAGGCAGACCTTGAGGAATGAATGCAAGAGAGGGAAGGAGACTGGATGACCAGAACCTTAGGGAGCAAGTGAGGCTCCTTATCTCCCTGCCCTGCAAAGCTTTACTCAGTGAGTACATTTAAGGACCCTCTGATAGCGTGTGAGCGAAGAAGGCACGATGCTGCGCGTCTCGGAGCCTCCAGCCCAGGAAAGCGTCCTGGGTCAGGGACTAATTCACACTGTAAAAAAACCTTCAGATTATTCTCCTAGCTTCACCAGACCAGAAAGGGCATTTTTAGAAGTGAAAATACAGGTTTTTCTCTGCTTGCTTGATTCTAGCTGTATTTCTGTGGCGTGTACAGAATGGACAAGAACTCTTATTTAACAGAAAAAGGAACCGGAGTCACTAGAAGGGTAAATAATTTGCAAGTAACAAATCATCTGGCAACTATAGAATGAAACCAAGGAATGCTTTAAGAAATTAAAGACTTTGAGGAACTTTTTAGTTTCTAAATTGTATTTATAACTGTCTTGACTATATTGGCTTAATTCAACCGTGTAAAACAAACATCTATAATTATAGCAACTGTTGATGAAGCTACTCTTTCAGAAAAGTTCTCACTTCAAATATCCTGTCTTATTGTTGTGTGCTAAGTTGGACAATATGCTTTGATTTTGAGATTAGAAAAACATGTTGATTTTGTTAAATTAAAAATTCCATCTTGTTTGTAAAATATGAAATCTTTACGTAATTCAGATCCCAAGGATTTAGAGGAGGCGTAATCCTCTTTGCATAAGCTGCAGCAGAGCAAGTGACCCTGTGCTCGCAGGGCTTCAAATGACCTGGGAGAGACTCCTAAGTCACCAATCCCTCACTGCTAGCAGTGCACCTCTCACCCCCATAATAAGTACAAAGGCAGTGACATATACTTAGTCAAATTTCAACATTCAATTTCAAAGATTTTCAATTTTTTTGTTTTAATTTTTATACTCATATATTCCTTAGAATGAATTTTTATTTGTTTTGTTTTATTTCATTTTACTAAACTATAAAAAAAGAAAGAAAAAAATAGTGCTTTAGGAACCACAGACAGGTGACTGGGCACTCCCAGCAGAACATGGTGGTTGGACGTTAGTTGGAGAATCTGCCACCTACACACTGAAAGCTTTGCTGAATTAGGCAACAGCCCAAATGAGTGCAATATACAGTTTTAACATTTCTTTGTTTAATGGCTATTACCATTTAGAAAATGGTAATACAGTCAATCAGCTTGGACCCTCCCTCAGTCAGCCTGAATCACAGCACAAATGCTGTCCACCACCTGAATACAACTTAGGCACCCCTTCCACCGCGGCCTGTGATTGATTAGACTGAGAATTCAATCCAAACCATTAGCCTCCCTGGTTCTGAAGCATTCGGATTTGCTTCAGCAAACCTTCCGTATTTAGGATATTTAAGTTGATGCAATCACAATACAAAACTGCCCCACAACCAGAAGGATCTTTCATGTGGCCCCACTGTAGCCACACCTATTTTTCTTTGCCTGCTCTTCACCCTAACCCCTGGCAACTACTAATCGTTTGCACAATTTTATAATTTCCAGAGTGTTATGTAAATGGAATCAGACAGGATATACATTGTGGTATTGACTCTTTTGTCCTCACTCAGCTTAATTCCCTGTATATTTATTCAAGTTGAATGTGTAGTAGTTTGTTCCTTTGTTTCTGAATATGATGTTACAGAATGAGTATACTGCCCTTTCTTTAGCCACTCATCCATCAAGGAACATCTGGGTTGGCTCGAGATTTTGGTCATTATAAATAAAGCTCAAGATTTTTATAAATAATGTGCAGATTTTTATCTAAATGTAAAATTTCCATTTTCAACTTTGTAGGAATCCCAAAAGTATAATTGTTCTACCATTTGTTAATTGAATGTATAGTTTTATAAGAGAACTGACAAGAGGCTCAACAGAGAGACTGTACCATTTTATAAAGCCAGCCACAATTTATGAATGATCCAGTTTGTATACATACTTCCAAAAATTTGGTGTTTTCTTTTTTTAATTTTATCCAATGTGATATGTGTGTATTAATATCTCATGGCTATTGTAATTTGGATTTTCCTAGTGTGCAATAATATTGAGATCACAACTATCATGCATTTTACAAGGGTATGTGTTAAATCTACTAAGTGTAGATTTACATAAATGTCTTAACACGATAACTAAGAAAATGCAGTGAAGGCTATGTTAACCAGTTTGATGAAAATATTTCAAATTGTATATAAACCCAGCACATTGTACTCCATAATTGCACTAATGCACACAGCTATGATTTAATGGAAAAAGTGAAAAAATTAATATGGAGAAAAGTAACATTTTTTATATACTTGTCAATTGTATAATCTTTTCACTGACATGTCTGTTCATGACTTTTAGCTATTTTCTAACGGTATTTGGGGTGTTTTCTATACTTACTTTTAAGTTTTCATATATTCCAAAAATGATTCTAATATCAGATATTTGGTTTGTAAATAGTGTTGCCTATTAGTAGCTTGTCTTTTATCCTTATAGCAAGGTCTTTCACAGAACATGAGTTTTTAAATGTGATAAGTTCCAATGTATTGATTTTATGTCTCCTACTTTTGCTGCCAAATCTAAGAAATATTTTCCTAGTCTTAGATTCCAAAATTTTTTGCCAATTTTCTTTCTAAAAGTCTTCTAGTCTTCACCACACATTGAAGTCTATATTCTGAGATTCTTTTTATATAAAGTGTGAGGTTTAGTTTAAGGTTCATTTTTGAAAAGACTGTTCTTCTTCCATTGCATTACTTGGGCACCTTTGTCAAAAAATAGTTGCTCTAATAATGAATGACGATGATTGCAAAGTCTATCAATACACTGAAAGCCACTGAATTACTCTCCTTACAAGGTGAATTTTACGGTATGTAAATTATGTATCAATACAACTTATGAAAATTCATATAAAATCAGTTGTGCAAATTCCTGTGAGTCTGTGTCTGTGTTTTCTATTCTGTTCTATTGATCTATGTCTTTACTTTTGCCTGTACCATACTCCCTTGATTATTGCACTGATATAGAGAGCTTTAATTTCAGGTAGAGTGAGTCCTCCAAATTTATTTATCTGTTCAAGATTGCTTAGCTATTATAGAGCCTGTCCCTTTAATATAAATTTTAAAATAGCTTTTTTATAACTCCAAAGCATCTTGCTATCTTGCTGATAATTTTTTTTTTTTTTTTTTTTTAGTTTTTGGAGGAGAGAGATTTAATATAAAACTTCAAGATTCACATCATGGTAAACATAAAATTTATGAAATACCCTTCTTTTGATGAGTTCTGCTTTCCTATTTTTCCCTATTTTGACTTATCCTGCCACCTCATCCCATGCTTTTCTATTGCTTTCTCCTGTGCCGACATATTACGGTGACAGATTCCAAACCCTCTGGTGGTATAGAAAGTTTTCTCTCATACAGGCTAGGATGGCTACTCTTACTTATCAATTTTTAAGACTAGTCAAGTGCAGTAACAAGAAGGAGGGAAAGTACTGTGAGTAAGAAGGAGTTCTAACTGACTGGATAATAACTGAAACAACTCACTACCTTCTGAGCAGTCTATTTTTGAAACATTTCCCCAACATCTAGGTAGTGTCTGTAACCTTCCTTACCCTCATCCCAAAGCATGGCTGTTAGCTGTCCATCCTTCTGAGTAATGATGTACTGTTTTATTTTCTGCTTTTACTTGAATTTCAGATGTGTGTGTTGGTGGGAGGAGAGCCTATTATATAAACGTGTTTGTTGTCACCCTATATTGCCAAAATATATTCTCCAGTAATTCTTTCAAAGATTTCCTAAATTCTTCACGTGGGGTTGAGAAAATAACCAGTGATGATGTGGAAATTATTATAACTGACATGGAGGATTCTCAGCCAGAGGAGGAAGAAGAGGAAGGAATGGATTCTAAGATAGAAAAAGTAGGGACTAGCTTCCAGACAAAGAAAAAATAGGCCTCAGGAGGACTTAACAAATTTCCTCTAGTTGTTTGGTTTGGGAATCTAGGAAGAAAGACTTGATGAAACACCTTGTGGTAGACAAAATCAATAAAAAATATTCCTGTACTTGGGCGGCACTTGTGGCTCAAAGGAGTAGGGTGTGGGCCTCACATACAGGAGATAGCAGCCCCCTGCCAAAAACTGAAAAAAAAAAAAAATTCCTGTTAAATCTGAGTACTTCATCAGGAGCCACTAAAATATTTAGAAAAACAGAGTATGAGATTCATAAATTTATAACTTAAATAAACTTTACAAAGGAAACAGAAGAGAACTTTAGAAGAGTGTGATGAATAGCAGCAGAGAGATGCAACAGGAGATTAGAGATATTAAAAATTATAATCCAGAAGTCTCAAATATAAAAAATTAAACAGATGATCTGAGTAGCAGGATAGATATATTTGAAGAGGGATTGAATTAATCTGGAAGATCAAATCGAGGCATTCTCTCAGGATACAATAGAATAACCAAAGAGATAATAAGTAAGAAAAAATTAAGACATATAAAGGATAGATCACAGAAGTTCTAACATTTGTTTGATAGGAATTCCTTAAGAGAATAATGGGAACAGTTCAGAGGACATAAATGAGAAAAAATTGATGAAAACTTTCCAGAGCTAAAGAAAGAGTTGACTCTTGAGATCATCGGTGCTTCCTGAATACTCAGAAAGACTGATGAGGAAACACTCTAAGAAATATCTTGGTAATATGTTGGAATATAATTTTATATTATATTGTTCTGTATATATAGTAAAAGAAAACCAATATTGCAAATTAATGGTATGGAGCCATAGTCTCATTATTTTTAACAGGTCTAAAGTTTGAGTAACCCATAATAGTTTTTGATAACTTAAGAAAGCAGGAAACTTATCTCATTGACTTAAAAAAGAAATGTAAAATGAATTCCATGAAGAAAAATGAGCCAGGGGATCATACCCATATCTTGGTAATAAGTTGGAATTCTAGTGATAAATAGACAATCTTGAATGCTTCCAGAGAGAGAAAAGAAATAACCTACTAAAGAACAAGAGTCAGATTGACAGTGGATTTATGACTGGGCACCCTGGATGCTAAAATTAAATAGACTGCTATCATAAAAGTTCGGCAGGCTAAAGTAATTAAACCTGTAATTCTATACCCAGCCAAATTAGCATGTGATTTTTACAGCAAGACAAAGACATTTCTCCTTTTAATTAATTAATTATTTATTTATTTAGAATGAGTCTTACTCTGTTGCCCAAGCTGGAGTGAAATAGCATCAGCCTAACTCACAGAAATCTCAAACCCCTAGGTTTAAACCTCCTGCCTCAGCCTCCCAAGTAGCTGGGACTAGAAGGACTCACCACAATGCCCAGCTAGTTTTTAGTAGAGACAGGTTCTGACTCTTACTCAGGCTAGTCTTGAACTCCTGAGTTCAAGCAATCCTCAGCAAACCTCAGCTTCCCAGAGGTCTAAGAATACAGAGGTGGGGCATTACACTGGGCCCTTTTTGTTGTTGTTTTAAATCTAAACATTTTATTTCTGTATTATTTTGTTTTTGTTGTTAACAAGAATTGAGAACATGTTATTGCAACATGCTTTCTATTTTTTTTTTTTTTTTTTTTATGAAATGGAGCCTCAAGCTATCCCCATGGGTAGAGTGCCATGGCATCATGCTCACAGCAACCTCCAACTCCTGGGCTCAAGCAAGTCTCCTGCCTCAGCCTCCCAAGTAGCTGGGACTACAGGTGCC
>CAUYTI010140583.1:0-22413 GCA_963575145.1 Galago senegalensis | reverse complement strand
ACTGCCTAAATTTGATAAAAGATTGAATATTCGGCTCGGCGCCTATAGCTCAACTGGCTTAGGCACCAGCCACGTACACCTAAGGTGGCGGGTTCGAATCCCCAGCCTGGACCCGCCAAACAACAATGATGGCTGCAACCAAAAAATAACCAGGCATTGTGGCGGGTGCCTGTGGTCCCAGCTACTTGGGAGGCGGAGGCAAGAGACTCGCTTGAGCCCAGGAGTTGGAGGTTGCCGTGAGCTGTAATGCCATGGCACTCTACCCAGGGGGACAGCTTGAGGCTCTGTCTCAAAAAAAAAAAAAAAAAAAAAGATTGAATATTCAACCCAAAGATCATCGTTTGGCAGGATAACCAGATTACAGTATGCCTGTATATTCCCATAAGCTTCGTGCAAAATGTCTGAGATCTCACTTGTATTGTTACACTGGGTTGAGAAGCATCACTCACAATGCCTTTAACTATCCAAAGACAAAGCTCATTGAGCAAACACAATTCTGAGACAAGGAAAGCAAAAAAATCTTCTCCCCATTGATAACAATAAACTTTCACAAAAACCCCTAGCAAACAGATGGGCCTTGGACTCTGCCCTGTACTCCACAGAACTGCTGCAGCACCTGAGGCCCTGCTGGAGAGTGGCTTTTGGTTAAAAACTACACAGTGTCAGAGAAACTTTCAACTCAAACGGGATGCTTCTGTGCTTACAACTCAGGAACTCACAACAGTTAAATTACATTAACTAATTGTATTGTAGAAGGTGCATATATCTTAAATTCAATTATCAATTTATTGAGAGGCTCAACTTTTTTTTTTTTTTTGAGACAGAGCCTCAAGCTGCCACCATGGGTAGAGAGCTGTGACATCACAGCTCACAGCCACCTCCAACTCCTGGACTTAAGTGAGTCTCTTGCCTCAGCCTCCCAACTAGCTGGGAGTACAGGTGCCCACCATAACACCGGCTATTTTTTGGTTGTAGTTGTCATTGTTGTTTGGCAGGCCCAGGATGGATTTGAACCCCCTAGCTCTGGTGTATGTGGCTGGCGCCTTAGCCACTTGAGCTACAGGCGCCGAGCTGAGAGGCTCAACTTTTATACACATCTGTTTCTGACCTAAAACTTACTCTAAGTGGGTTAATTGGATCCAATCAACTTTTTCTGAATTGCTGTCCCACGTTTTGTGAATATCTATGTGATTTTTAGTTCTGGTTTTGAAGAAGTATTAGTACATCACACTCTGCTGCTATTATAAATTCCAAAGTTAGCTAGGAATATTGCTTTATTTTTTAATAAGCAGGACCCTATCATTCTTTTGTTCTGCCGTCTGAACACCACGGACTAGTGGCATGATGGAGACTTACAGTCTAAAACTTGGATTCATTTCCTGGCTCTGCCACTTACCTTTCTGAGCCAGACTCATTAGTAAAGTAAGGATCCGAACACTTGCTCTTTTTTCTTTACAGTTGTGTGGGAAGGTCAAATAATAATACACATGAATGCTGTTTACACACTTTAAGATGCAAAGTGCCTGTTAGTCATTGTTACAAAATCCCTCTGGAATCTAAATATACTCCTTTTTTCTGTCTTTCTTTCTTTCTTTTTTTTTTTTTTTTGGTAGAGACAGAGTCTTACTTTATCACCGTTGGTAGAGCTACAGCGTCACACAGCTCACAGCAACCTCCAACTCCTGCACTAAGGAAATTCTCTTGCCTCAGCCTCCCGAGAAGCTGGGACTATAGGCGCCCACCACAACGCCGGCTATTTATTTATTTATTTATTTAAGACAGAGCCTCAAGCTGTCCCCCTGGGTAGAGTGCCATGGCATTACAGCTCACAGCAATCTCCAACTCCTGGGCTCAAGCGAGTCTCTTGCCTCTGCCTCCCAAGTAGCTGGGACCACAGGTGCCCGCCACAATGCCCGGCTATTTTTGGTTGCAGCCGTCATTGTTGTTTGGTGGGTCCGGGCTGGGGATTCAAACCCGCCACCTTAGGTGTACGTGGCTGGCCGCCTTAGCCAGTTGAGCTATAGGCGCCGAGCCTCTTTTTAATTTTCTAAAAATTCTTTCATACTCTTCATTACCACTGCCTTGGTTCAAACCTATCTCAGGAGTCTTCTTTTGGTCTTTAGTATTTTTTTTTTCTTTCCTACCTGTCCTCCTCATTGTTTTCAGAGTTTTATTTCCAGAATGCAAATATATGCATATCATTCATTCCTTTACTTGAAAAGCTGCAATAACAAAGAATTAGTTATTTTAGATGTGTTAATGATATTGTGGCTTTTTTTTTTTTTGAGAGTCTCACTATGTCACCCTGGGTAGAGTGCCTTGGTGTCATAGCTCACAGCAACCTCAAACTCCTGGGCTTAGGCCATTCTCATGCCTCAGCCTCCCAAGTAGCTGGGACTACAGATGCCCTCCACAACGCCCAGCTACTTTTTTGTTGTAGTCATCATTGTTGTTTAGCTGGCCTGGGCTGTGTTCAAACCTGCCGGCCTTGGTGTATGTGGCTGGCACGGTAACCACTGTGCTACAGGCGCCAAGCCATCTTGTGGACTTTTTAAGAAAACTTATATTTTGGAAACACATACTAAAATGTTTATAGACAGAACAATAAAATATATGGTATTTGGTCCAAAATTAAGATGAGAAGAGGACAACATGGGTGGATATAAATGAAACAAGATTGACCATGAATTGAAAATTGTTAACTTTGGATAACAAATAAATAAGGGTTCATTACACAACCTTGTCTAATTTCAAATATATATATTTGAATATATATTGGATATATTTTCATATATATTTGAAATGTTTCATAATAAAAAGGATTATTTTAACTTTAAATAGTTCTCAAAAATGTCTAAGTCAGCAGTTCTCAACCTGTGGGTCATGACCCCTTTGGGGGTCAAATGACCCTCTCATAGGGGTCACCCAAGACCATTGGAAAACACATATTTTTGAAAAACACATTTGTGCACACATGAAGTAGCCACAAAAATAATTTTATGGTTAGGGGGTCACCACAACATGAGGGTTGTGGCATTAGGAAGGTTGAGAACCACTAGTCTAAGTGCTTCCTTCAGAAGAACAAACATTACTCTTAACCATCTGAAACCATCTTGTCTTTAATCTTTTCCTCCTTCCTTCAACATATATCCTATAATTTGGCTCTTTCAAGTCACGTGTTACTCCTGGTATAGACTCTTTCAAACTATAGGACGGCATAGTCATGGTCTTGAACAATGACTACTTATCCTTTTATACCCAATTCAAATGTCTCGAACCCTAGGGAATCTTTCCTGACTCATCATGAGATACTTAGTTATCTCCATTCCCTGGATTCCCATAGAACTTTGTATAATCCATCTTTTATAGGATGCATAATTATGTATTTTAAGATGATTACTATAATAATTTTTTAAAATATTGATTCACTTAACCAAGGTAGTAATATCTAGTAAAGTCTATATTACTCATGTTTGTGTGGTATCCAGTGCAAAAGCATATGTTTAAATATACCAAATGAAATTATTTTATATGACTCATTTCATTTTTATGTGAAAATGTATTATGGATTTTTTGTCTATTATTTTTGTTGCTAAATGTAAATTCTAGCTTCTGTTAATACATAAGGGAACCTATAAACTAGACTGTATTCAATGGGTTTTCGAGTAAAATTTCTAAATCCAGAGATTAAAGCTGAAAAGAATTTTCCAAAAATATTAGCTTCTCATCCACAAGTTTGATGTGAGATAATGTTCCACATAGTTGCAAATTTTATGCATGACATATGCCTCACTCATCCTTGCAGCTGAAAACCATAGACCATTAATTTTTACATAATAATACCAAAGCTAAAGTCAATCAGAGTCCTTGCAAATTCCAAAGACAGGTTGAAAGTTGTATTTCTTCTAAAACATAAAGAATTAAAATAGCATGAAATATGTGATAGTGCTTCTGCTTCAAGGTGTCCATGACCCTTTTATCTATTTATAATTGTGGCCCCAGAAAACATTTGTGTTTGTTTGTTTGTTTTTTGGCCCGGGCTGGGTTTGAACCCTCTACCTCCGGCATATGGGGCCTGTGCCCTACACCTTTGAGCCATAGGCGCCGCCCTGTTTATTTGTTTTTTAAGATAGAGTCTCACTCTGTCTCTCTGGGTAGAGTGTGGTGGCATCATCATAGCTAATAGCAACCTCAAAGTCTTGGGCTTAGCCTCCTGAGTAGCTGGAACTACAGGCACCTGCCATGATTCCTGGCTAGTTTTTCTATTTTTAGTAGAGACAGGGTCTCACTCTTGCTCATACTGGTCTTGAGCTCCTGAGCTCAAGCAATCCACTGCCTGTGGACTCCCAGAGTGCTAACTAGGATTATAGGAGTGAGCCACCACACCTAGCCTCCAGAAAACACTTTATGGGAGTGAATCTGATTATCCCTCTTGGTGCCAATATTGTCACTTCTTGTAAAAATTAGATAAAATGTAAAGCAAACTATCACTCTGGTTAGCCAGCTTGTCTTTTATAATAACATTCACCACCTGAGCTGGTCTAATAATTTTTGAGTGTCGTCAGAGGCTTGTCTCTGTAGGAAAACCCTGCCAAGGGGGCAGAGCAGCAAAGCTTAGAGAACAGCTTAGTAATCAAAACTGACCATGTTCTGAGGAGTAGCTAAGAAGAGACCACAGCGTGCGATCAGTCCCACAGAATCCTGGGACACTTCTTTGTCTTCCAGCATCCTTCTAATAGAAATGGGTGTCCCTGGGGCATGACCTAATGTCAGTCACAAGACAAGAATAGCAGGATCCTGATCCCACAGAATAGGTGCCCTTTCCACACAGAGCAGCAGTTTGCAGCATAGACAGAGACAATGTGGTTGAATAAAAAAATGCTTGTTTCCAGGCAGATGAGGGCCAGAATCACACCCTTGGTTTGTGACCTTGTGCAAGATACACAACCTCTCTAAAACTGACTTTTCTCTTCTGCAAGAGTGTTGACAGCAATGTCTACCTCTGAGTGATGTAAAATTTTAATTTCACCTCTCAGTATCAGACACAGTTTGAATGTTTACTACAAAAGGATAAAATAGATTCATCTCAGAACCAGGAGTGGGGACAGAAATGGACGACAGAGAAATCTCTAGCACCACCATTCAGACTGGGCACTTTCCTTGTCATAAAAAAATAACAATCTCTAAAACATCCTGTCAACTCATATGATTTTGAATGGCAAGCATTCCACGCATAAATGAAATACCTTCTACTTTTAAAAAACAGAACTGAAAGCTGAGCAGAATCCAAAGTTCAGTCAAACTGAACTCATGATATGAGTTTTCCAGAACAAACTATGGCGACTATACTCAGTTCTTCAATTTAAAATTGTTTAAAATTCTTGAGTGGTTTATGAGTTCCAGAAACCTACATTAAGTTGAGACTTGAGGAGATTCATCCTTGATGGTCACAAGCATCCTCCCTAACTCTGATTCCAGGTCCAGAGAGTTCTGCAAAATCAACCCATGTATGTAAATTCCTAGGAAGGAATCCCTCCCAGTACTTTCCCAAAGTTAATTAAAACTCCAAGGAAACTTGGTTCAGCCTTGGTTCAGTTTGAATTGTTGGATGGAAGGGAAATTTTTACTTTCTCAAAACCAAAGAGAGAAGTGACTAAGCCAGTTTTGTAAAAGAAATCACGGACTGATTCATGGCAATGGATGGCCCCTTTTGCCTAAGTTCTTCTCCAGCCCGTTGCTCCTGCTTTTGGCCAACTCATTACTTATTCAGGTTCCTACCACAGTCCAAACACCCTAGACAGCAAAAAGAGAAGCAACTAAAATCACACACACTCCAACGCACTTCTTTGTTTGTGATTTTTGAAACAATTAAGCAATGGAAAAGCAGTGACTAATACAAAGTTCTGGGATTAGATATGAATTTAATTTTTTTCCATGTTTTTTCTCCTCATTAGTTCTCTGTCAATGATTGTAGCTGGAACACGTTCAAAGGCGGAACTCAGAGAACACTTCTTATATTGAAGCACATCAATGGCATCATGATCTATGCAAGGGGCTTAGAACTTCCTGTGGCATGGAGACGGGTGCACATAAACCAACACTAAGTTGCGTGTAAAGATGGGGCAGCTTTTGGCAAATAGAGAATCCTCCAGAAGATAAAATCACCAATCTATTCAAAAAGAAACTTAAAAGATGTTAGGACATCTGCAGCCACATAAGTCATTTATACATTGAGTTGAAGTCTCCACTTACCATAGGTGCATATACTAGCTTATATTCTATGGACTGTCAGGGAAGGTAGGCTTATAACTCACTATTTCATTTTCTTTTCTTTTCTTTCTAATTTTCTTTCTCGTGTCCTCTTGAAAGATACAGAAAGCTCTGATTATTGCAGTAGTCACTAAAGAAAAATGTTCTTTGAATCAGCTCGTTAGGTCTTATAGAAGGTAAGCAGGTGGCAGGGGAGGGCTAAGGGCAGAGAGTGGGAACCAATTGTAGCTGAGAAGCATAATTGCAGCTAACAACAGCTCCCTGGTTGGAACACACAGTGAGGAGCCCCAGTGACCTTAAACTGACCTGAGGCTCATTACCATAGAATCAACATTATACATTTTGCACACCCCATCCTATCCCTAGTTCTTCTGGAAGATTGAAGACACACGCCTAGTAAGGACTTTGTTATGTAACCTCAACCTGCCAATCACCCCAAGCAATGGGAAACAACAGCCAACCCTGGAGGGGGCAGGGGAGAAGGTGGGATAAACTAGTGAACCTATGAAGGGTGGCATGTGCTCAGACTCCGGGGTGTCTTCTCCACTCTCCGAGGAGGACCCATCTCACTCTGTGAGACATAGTCATGCTGTGCTTTACTTTTGCCCTGTACCAAATGTGCATATATGTTCCTGCTTTGTATTTGGGATCACTCCATCATCAGCCGGACACCACTGCTCATTCTTCAGCACTAGGAGCTAAGAACCAGGAAGCGTCTGCATTCCAGCTGGACCCAAAAGCTCATACATTAAATGTTTGGGGGGATTTTCTAAATTCAAAGCAGGCTACCTTTCACATTCTTACTCCAAAAAAGTTACTTTGGGAAGAAACACTATGGTAGCTCTTATTGTCACAAAGCTGTTCACTGGCTGCTCCCCCGCCTCTGAGCCCCAGCCATTACGACGTGCAGGTGCACCACAAGTTCATCAGGCATCATGCCCTTGCCAGCATCCTGATAATGCTGTTATACAACGAACTGGCTGCCATAACAGAACACTGACTAAGAGGAAAGAGTCTCAATTCTTCTAGTAAGCTCAGATGCTCTCAGATGTGGACAGATTACAAAGGGAAGTGATTTCAGTGGACACTATGCCTGGTGGTCAGAGTGCTCTATCCCTCCACGGGAATAAAGGTGTGATGCCCAGGCATGACTTTCAAAAATGCTGATGGTTTCGTTGGGCAAGGAGAGTGCACGCTAAAGAACATACTAGCTTTTCATCTCTCAGAAAATAACCATAACCCCTCGGAAAAAACCAAACCACCAGAAGAAAAATGATCACTGAGTTCTTTTACAACATGAAATACTATCGTGTCTGTGTCCGTGACTAAGCTGACCCTGTCCCCAAAGTTAAACGTCCACAGACTTTGGAAATATTATCATCAATATGCATGAAACGGCACCACATAACCATCATGCATTTGCCCTTTCCTTATCAGAATGAAACAAGTTACATCACTTCTTATCACAAAGGATAACGCTACAGCTCATGTGTAAGTGTGCAGCCATGAAATAGTTGAAGTTGATTTTTCTCTAGAAGACAGCATAAACTAAGGGGAAAAGCCTGGCATTTAGAGTCAGTAGGCTGGTGACATAGCTGACCTCTGTCAGTTACTTGTCTCATGAGCATGGACAAGTCACCCACTTCCCTCTTCGTCTGTTTTCTGTCTGTAAACAATGGTGATAGTACCCTCCCTCTGTCACACAACTGTGCCAGAGTACAAGAAGATGCCTGATGCAGGTATCCACAAATGCAGGGCTCCTCTCAGGACCAAAGATGGGCTCAAAGATCAAAGTATATCACCTCTCCATCCCCCAGACTCTGAAAGGACAGTAGTCACAGGAAACAGCGGAAAACCCCACAGAGTTCAAATTCCACAGAGCAATGGAAACAGGACACACAAAAGTTAACTCCAAGGAGTATAAATGGGAAATCCCTACAGACAAAAGGGGATCAGAGAGTTAACTCTGTGGAAACAGGTGTCTTAGGAATCCGTAATCTGACAAAAACAAAGAAATAAACAAAAGAAGCACTGTATCAAAGAATTTGTTTCTGTATCATATAAGGTCCTAAGAAATGAATGGAGCATTTTGTTTTGCTTCAAACCACCTCTGGAGTCTGGCACAATCTGAGTGCGCTTCTTGTGTCCCCACATAACACCCCGTGGACATGGCAGTTTCTATAGGCATAAGCAGTTCTGGCAGGAATCAGAGGTAACTCTCAGTGGCTCTGGTTTAGCAGACTGCATGACTGACCACTGCTGAGTTGGGCTGAGTTTTAGAGGCAGCAAGCAGGTGAAGTTAAAGAAGAAAAGTTCCCTTTTCTTGTTATAAATAGCTTGATCTTCAAAATGCGTAATCTTGTATCACCCTTGCAAAAACACTGGTACCTTTCTCAGGTACAATCAGTGTGGCTGGCTTGCTTAATTCCCCTTGGTTAACCTAGTGATGCACCCCCCCGCCCCCGTTCTTCTTATTTCCCAGTGCTTTTTCTCTTTGTCCCTTACCCCAATTTTGACATTTAACCAAGTGGAGGAACATGGAGAGTCAAACACCATTTGTGAAAGGATTTAGGAAGGGCTCTGTCTGTCTGATGACCCAGAAAAGCCAGAGGTTCATGACCCACAAGCTACAAAGCCAGTGTTGAGCTATACAAGAGGTTGGGGTGGGGAAAGGGGAGAGGTATGACTGGGGGCAAATGGCAGGACCAAGAAAGGCACACCTCCCCTCTGTCTCCACTCTCAGCCAGGCCCGCCCTCCACACCCAGAGCTCAGGACAAAGGGAACACAAGGGTGGATCACAGCATTTCTATTTGTAAACAACCTACTAGGACAGCAAGCTCCCAGGAGGAGCCACAACCATCAGGGCTGATGGAGGCTTTATCAGCATTAAGCCAGCTATTTGGGGTGGGGTCTGGGAAGAGAGGCCATTCTCCAAAGAAAGGAGGGACAGGAAAAACTGAGGGAAAGGCCAGACAGGGCCTGAGAGCTGTGTGCGCCAGATTAATAGCAAAGCTCTTAGTGGCTGTTCTTGCCCATGTGAGGGCCATCATCAAACTATTTTCAAAGAGAAAAACAGGCTGCCAGTCAGTGAGCGCCGGCTTGGACTGTCACAGGGGAAACCTAGCCCTTCCTGAGCTGGGAGGGCCATAGCACACTGTGCATCTAATCTGAGTGTGCTGGAAATTCTCTCATTTGCATTTCATGCTTTCAAGTTGAGATGGGTGGGATTCGCACAGGAGTTCCACTTTTATTTTTTAATGTGCGAGAGTTCTGGAGTCAGACCCAGGTGTCACTCTTGCCTGTGTGGTATGGCCAAGTGGCTTAGGGGTTTCTGAGCCTCAGTCTCTCCATCTATAATATAAAACTGGGATAATACTGTCCAGGGTGGCCATAAAGTTCGTGTGCAATTTAAAATGGCACAGGGACTGTGTGGCCACCCTGTATGGCACACAGCGTTGTGAGAGGTCTGAGAATAAATGCCCTTGCTCAGCACCTCATCTGTCAGAGTAAGTGCACCATCAGCGTAAGCCCTAATTGTTAGCATTAATATTATGATGGTAATAGCAGCAGAAGCCCGGAGTGCTCTCTTCTGGCACTGTGACCCAGATAAATTTGCTACAGTTTCCTCATCTTTGAAAGGAAGACCTCAAATTGTGTGCTCTGTAATTTCCATCCAGATCTAAAAGTCTTTGACTCGATAAATGTACCATCTGCATGTAAAAGAATTACATTTATTATTTTGCTATTTGTATTTTAAAAAGTCAGGGTAGCATGGGTTTTTTCAAAATAATCTGTGGATTTCAAAAACTCAGCAGTTAGATAATTCAAAGGATTCATCTCACTCCCATTGAGACGTTCAATTTTATGGGAGGGGGGAGGCTCAATTATTCCAGAGACACGATTTCACTGGACAGTTCTTTTCCACTATCGACCTGTGAAAAAAGTGAAACTATACCAGGAACAAACTCCCTGTAGAACAGCCCAGGAAGACACCTAGCCCCTGCAGTCAGACAGGGAAGTTGCAGGCCACAGGCCACAGGTTGACCCAAGGACCTCACACAAGTGGTTAGTGAAGAACGGAGGAATTGTAAGTATTTTTTCTCATTAGCCACTCCAGGTTTTGTGATTTCTTCTACATTTTAAGGACAAGAAGAGAGAACTTCTTGATGCCTGCCAGACAGGGCATCTGAAGCTGCCATCATCAGAAATCTTTGGCTGATGTGATATTCAAGGCAAAATCAACCATGTTGAAGGATACTCTACATAGAGCCTATGTGGGGTTATCTCCCGGCAGAGGCAGCGCGCCCTGGGGAGTCTTCAATCCATTCTCACATGCATCAGGGGCAGCAGGGTGGAGAAAGAACAATGTCCCCCGGGCCAGGAGGCAGAAGGTGCATGAAAATCGTACAGCTTGAGCCTGTGTGGTAATCCATCATTCACCTGGGAGTGTCCTGAGCTCATCCCAAGCAAAACAACAGTTTGGTAAGACTTCAAATCAAAACAACCACTCTCTGCCCCTCCTCTCTACTATCCAGGCAATCCAGAAACAGGAACCTGTTTGGCCTGTCACTTTCAGAGGTTTACATCATCGACTCAGGGTTCTGCCCTCTCTCTTTTCCCCTTTTTCCTTTCCTCTCTGTCTGGTGACTATCACGGAAGGACAAAAGTCCCTGAACAGCAACTGCGTTCCAGTATGGGGTCTGCTTGCTGCTCTCCCAAGAGCAAGCTCCATTACCGCTGCGTGGACCGGAGGAAGAGCGGGTCTCAGTCACTGGGGTGCAAGGCCCCCGGAGCAGATAATCAGCTGCAGCAGCAGAGCCTTCCTAATCCATGTCTCAGGCAAGAACAAGGAGACTTTCAGCATCATAAAAACATAAAGTAAGGAAGACCAGGGGCAACTGGAAGTTTAAAGTGATGAGGTGGATTACCCCACTGAAGGAAAGAGCTATAAAATACAGCTTTCCTTCAGTGAGTTGAAAAGCAGGCCTGAAATTTTCGTCTGTTCTCTAATCTGGATCTAAATACTATTTTGCCAGTTTTCTTTATTGCAGACTGTTATACATAGTTAAATGAGATATTCTTCAACATCGACGAGTCAGCCAAACAGTAAATTCAAAGTTATTTTCAACAACGATGTGTTCAAGTTTCACTGATAAAACAGATTCACATCCAATCGAGTCATCGGCTCATTTCTATGACTTCTCTACTTCAGAACCTGACTCGTGGCTGTGAATGTAAACACCAGGGACTATAAAAACCCTGAAGCCCTGGAAATAGACTCACTGTTCCCCAGACAGGAATCAAGCAAGAGATGCCCCATTCATTCTCAAAATTAGAAGACAGCGTGGCCGAAAAGAACAGGTTCTCAAAAAGTTGGTAAAAACACAAATGGATTTGAACAGATACAAAGAAAAAAATCTCCTTCTATAGTGCCAGAGGGTGACCAAAGTCAAAATAAAAAGTTATCGGTGGCTTGCAGCACATACAGTGGCGCGCACACACACACACACACACACAGAGGACAGCTCTCCAGTTACTTACTGGGGTGGTTTTGTCCGGTATTTTTCACATCAGCCCTCTGCCTGTCCAGCTGCCAAGTGCCAGAGCACGCCGCGAGCAGCTGTTTCCTTCAAGCTGAGGCTCTGTGTCTTAACCAGTCACATGCACCTCCTGATAAATACTGCTGCGGTGCCAGGAGGTCAGAAACTGAAGATCATTATTCTCCTCCCTTGCAAACCTTCTCATAACCCCCCGGGTTGGCCCGGCCATTTCATTAGCAGGCAGAGTAGTACATTCCACAATTTGTTTTCTTTCAGCGACAAAGGCCCAACAGCTGATAAGTCACACTGGAGGGCAGGTCACTGCAAGTGGAAAGTTAATCATGTTTGCAAGGGGGTGGGGGTGGGGCGGGGAGCCTGGCAGGCTCCATGCTGTCTCAGCTCACCCAAGTTTTCACTGAACAGCAAGAGAAAAGAGCCCCCGCCCCCCACAGCAGGTGGAAGCTGGTCTAGATTCCAGGTGCCCTCAGCCCCAGCACATCGGTCTGCTCTGGTTTCATTTTCTCAGAAGCCCGGGCTCCTGTTAGTCAGAGGAGCCATAAGACTAAGTGGACTGTCCCCAGGAAAGAAGACCCTAACTAACCATCTGAGAATGTTTAGATTTCATTTCAAAGGCCAGGGCTGCTAAGCCAAGTGATGTGGATGGGTGAATTTGAGAGGGGTTCATGAAGGATAGCAAAGGCAACTTTATGTAATTAGCCAGTGGATATGATGCCAGGTGCTGACGGCCAGGGTTCTGCAGGGTTATCTTGGATTGTGTCAACATTTAGGGGCTCGGAGCAGTTGAGGTACAAGTGGAAACATAAATTATCTCCCAAGTTTCCAACGCACTGCGCAGAGGCGCTGCTGCTCCCTTTGGCGTGTCGGGAAGTTGGACCAACCTGCCGGTCTCTGCGCGGCTCAGAGAGGTGGCAGATCTTCCTGGACGTTTTGTTGAATTCGTGCTTCTCTGCGGAGCTGATGTTCCCACACTTTGCTTTTCATCCTCCTCTCTGAGGACAACCCTGGGGGTTCTGTGACTTTGGGTAGTATCTGACCCCGAGCATCTGACTGCTTGGTATAGTCAGGGTGAAGCTTCCCAAAATCAGAGCCTGACCTTGCCCTTTAGGTAGAGAGATGACAGGGAGTTGGCCTTTTGATAAAATGAACATGCAAAGAAGATGATAAAAGTCCCGCAGGGGATTTCTGAACCATATTAAGCCTGTTAAACTGCCAACCTCAATTTTTAATATGTGAGATCTTACTCAATATAGGAGCCTGGGTGAGTAATCTTTCACATCTGGGCTTTGTCTCATAATTATTTATGGCACTAATCAAACCAGAAGTTTCCCTCTATATAAAGGATATAAGTGGTTTCCAGAAGAACAGAAAAAGACAAAAAAACCCTCACTCTCGTCCTACCTTTAGGGGAGTAGTTATCAACTAGTGAGAGCCCAAAGTGCAAATGGAAAGATTTTACAGGCATCAAGCATATCTCTTGCTAAGAGTTTAAAATTGGTAGTAGAAATAAATATCAGGTATCAAAATACAATGCACTAAAATACAGGTCTCCTTCTTAGGCAATTTTTGGTCATGTCGTTGATGTGACAATCTTCAATTAGAAACAGAAAGGGAGGCCTATTGATGATTTGAAAAAAATATTTTGTATTTTGATTTATTTATACCTTGCATGCACAATAACAGAAACTTTTGTGACCTGGCAGCATCTATCAGTCACCTTATTTACAATTGACTGGGTTAACTATTCTTAGGATCCGTTACATACTGCATAGTTAAAGAGAGACTTCTGGAAATTCTTTAACAACCAACACAGACCACAGCCTCAGGAAAGGTATGTGTAGAGATTTTATTCTATTTCTACTGGCAGGGGACTAAGAACTGGACCCTGAGTCATCCCTATGATGCAAACTGTCAATGTAGAGACCGAGACCCGGGGCCCGTCCAGGAGTGTGCCTCAAAGTTCCAAAATGACACAGCCTTGCAAAGAAATGGGGAGAGCCCACCTTTCTGCCCACGCTGCCTGCAGGCACCGATCATGAGGCCGTCTCCCAGCTGGGCTTTGTGTCTCACCCTGTGTCTCCCACCTGCTTAGGGCCCTCTCAGCAACATCAGTCCTTCTCTCCCTCTTGGCTCAGCCTCCCTCTCTCAACACGTTTCCTAGTCTTCATATCCAAACGACAGTCTTCTTGGTCTTTGCTCCTCTGATGACTGTCCCAACTCACTCATTCCCTCCACGACCAAGCTCCCAGATACTCGTTTCCTTTATCTCTACATCCCATTTACGTCTCAACCTGCTGACACGCTGGCTTCTTTCCCTCACTTCTCTAAAACTGCTTTCCCCAAGTCACCAAAGATCAAGGGCAACAGATACTTTTATCTTACGTGACCTTCGGCTACATTTGACCAACCTGACCTAGCGCCCCTTGAGATGTCCCCTGGTGGCTTCTGTGAAACTCCCTTCCTACTCCTTCAGCCTCCTATGTGGACCTTTCAACTTCTACCTACCCCTTAAATGGGAAAACCTCTTCCTGTTCTCTAACATCTCTTATATGTTCTAATTTATTATTGAATGACTATTGCGATTTCCTAGTTAATCCTCTTGCCTCCAGAAAACCTGTCTCTGCCCTTAATTTATTGTTTACACATTGTTCCTGAAAGCCTCTTGGGGCCATCTTAGGTAACCTGGTATTCCCAGAACCTGTGCCAGGTGAGGTCCTCCCTCTTCACTGCCTCCTTTTGTTCATTCCACTGCCACTGTATTTCTTTCTTTATAATAATAGGTCTTCACGTGTCTATGTCCCATCTAGACTTAGTCAACCTCAGACAAAGCTGATGACTTACTTGTTTTAGAACCTGCAATGCCTAATATGATACCCCAAATGTAGGAGACACATGGCTAAAACAACACTCAATTAATAAATAAAGAGAAGGATCTCTGTCAATGCTGTTAATAAAAGATATAAGAAAGTTTGCAAAACTTGATTTTATATTAAGCCAGCAAAAAAAAAAAAAACAAAAAAAAAACTTAAGTAATTTCCCTCCAAAAGAAATCACTCTGGCCATATTCTATGATCACACCGTAACAAAACTGTAAATTCACTATAAAATTTAAGTTGGGAAAGAGCCAAGAACTTGAGAGAACTCTATAGCTCTTTAAAAAAAAAAAAACAGGGCAGCGCCTGTGGCTCAAAGGGGTAGGGCACTGGCCCCATATGCCGGAAGTGGCGGGTTCAAACCCAGCCACAGCCAAAAACTGCAAAAAAAAAAAAAAAAAAAAAAAAAAATCATTGATTGGAAAAGAAATCTAAAAGGCAATTACAGAATGCTTAGTTTTCAATAATGAGAATACCACATATCAAATATTGTTACCCATAGCCCAAATAATAATAAGAGGCAAACTGACCCAAGAAGAAGTTGAAAAACAACAGATTAGTAACCATGGAAAAATGTAAAAGTTATTAAGAAATTGTTCCCCTACATTTTTTAGTTCAGATTACTGACACAATCAAGTTCTCCCTGAGCTTCAAGTCACAGGTAATTCCCAAGCTATATAAAATGTTCAAAGGACAAAAATAACAAAAACCTAACATAATACCTCTGACTATAAAAATGAAAAAAAAAAAAACCTGATAAAGCAGAATAAAGAAAACCACAGACTGACCAAAAATATCTCAGTATTAAGAAATGCTTAACATTTATGAAGACACGAGTCCATGGAGAAATGCTTTTGGATAATCACAACAGATAATCTTGAAAAGTCATCTGATAAAATTCAATATCAATTTGTAATTGATAAGATGAAGTTAGAATACATTCTTAACATGATACTCTGTCTCACACCAGTCAGACATAATTAATGGTAAAAAAACTGGAAGTATTAGTATTAAAATCAGACATAAGAAAAGTATGCTCATGATCAGTTAGCATTAGACATCTGAACCATCAACATCAAGCAAGAAAAAGAAACTAAACAAGAATTATGAGAAAGCAGGAGACAAAATTATTCAACCTTTGGATGTTATGGTGATTTATTCCATGGAACCAACTAAAAAATGATTTTATTTTTTATTTTTGAGACAGTTTCCCTCTGTTGCTCTGGGTAGAATGCCATGGAGTCATCATAGCTCACAGCAACCTCAAACTCTTAGGCTCAAGTGATCCTCTTGTCTCAACCTCCTGAGTAGCTGGGACCACAGGTCCAGAGATGGACTTTTGTTCTTGCTCAGTCTGGTCTCAAACCTGAACTCAAGCAATCCACCCACCTTGGTCTGCCAGAGTGCTAGAATTACAGGTGTGACCTATCACACCCAGCCTGAAAGATGCCTCTAAACAATTAAAAAGTTGGGTGAGGCAAACAGTTACCAAATAAATACACAAAATTAACTTCCATTAATTATGGAAATTTTCCATATATGGCATTTTCCATATGACCACCCAAAACTTAGAAAACATAATTTGAAAAATGCTCATTCACAATAGCAGCAACAGCCAAACTTCTAGGAATAACAAAAAAGATGACTAAGCTACCTATGTAAAAAAAAATCTATAAAATTTTACTGAAAGTTAAAAAATATTTTGATAAATAAAAGGTTATACAATTTTCTTGTACCAGAAGACCCAATGTTGTGTAAAGATGTCAATTCTCCTCAAATTAATTTGTAAATATAATCAAATTCTGGTTAAAATCCCAAAGAGATTTCTCCAACAGGTCAAAAGAAAAAAAAAATCTCAAGTTTATTTAAAGGAATAAAAAACCTAGAATAGTGAAGAAAATTTTAGAAAAGAAACATGAAAGTGACATAAGGTATTACATAGGCTAAACATTGAATAATCTAAAGTTTGGTAGTGGTGGCAAAAGAGACAGAGCACTGGACCAGAACAGAAAGCCCAGAAATATCCATGGGAGGACCATATTTAAATGTTTATAATATTTTAAACATGATATTTAAACCCAGTGCTAAAAAGATGGAGTTTTCAATAATGAGTTGAATATTTAGCTATAAGTAAAAACAATAATGCGATCATTATCTCATGCCATATACAAAGCAAATGCCTCATACACTGAAGATTCAAATATGGAAATAAAACTATAAACAGACTTGAAGAAAATCATGTGATTGTTTTTATAATCTCAAAATTATTTTAAGCCATGATTATCGTATCATGAACTATTTTAATCATGATTACGAAAGCAGAAATCATACGGAAAAAGTTAAAATATTTAAATCGTAAAATGTAAAATTTATGTATGACAAAATATAACCTCCCATCACCAAAATTAAATTGCAAATGACTAAAATGAGATTAAAAAAATGAAACATACATGGTAATAGGTTAATAGGCTTAACATATAAGTAGCAATTACAATCAATAACTAGGCAAAGAAATTAATATGGTAAAGCGTTCACAGAGGAAGAAATATAAACGGTCAATATACACATGAAAAAATTCAGCTTCTCTAAGAAAGAGTATAAATTAAACAATGATAAGATACCGTTTATTATCTATAAACTTCACAAAGATGAAAAATTAAAAATTCCCAATGTCAGGAAATTTGGGAAATGGTGCCTTTACACTCTGCTGGCAAAAATGTGACTCATAGCAGTCCCTGTTTTAGACATATGGGCATATTTCAAGAAAAGAATTGCATATGTATAAGGATGTTTCTAACATCGTTATTTATACTAGGGAAAAATTAGAAAAAAAAAATCTATGTGCCAAAAGTAGTTGAATTAATTAGAACACATTCATAAGATCTACATCTCAAGCCCTCATTATAATACTGTTCAAGTATATTCTTAACATGTAAAGCATTCACTATAGAAATGAAAATACGTAGTACAAATTGCAAAAGTTTGTTCAGTATAATCCCATTTTTTGGCGCAATCTCTCAGACACATACACATCTTTGATAATTTTCTTTGTTCTCTTTATTCTGCTAACATCTGTCTAAGTATCAGGGGACATTATCTCTTGTCCTCTTGTTCTTCCCTTTGAACTGCATGTGAGCCAAAATAAGTACTCAGTCACAGTCAGTCATAAGAGTTGGACTAGCTACACACCCATAACAAATAAAAAGGAAGAAAAGATTTTGAAAGAATCAGAGAGTGAAGTTTTTAACCTCTAAATCTTTGAATGAAGCAAATCTAGGACCATAAATGAAAAATATATAAAAGGTAAATGATGTCTGTGTTCGGTGTGTATTACATTTAGGGAGACCACCAAACTCCAAGAGAAAGGTCTCTGCTTTCCAAGCTCATGATCTCTTTGGGAGAGAGGGACAGGGAGCAAGCCGTCTGTAAGTAATAGTAATCATCATATGTAATAGCAATTATATATGCTTTAGTATCTACTAAAAAATGTGTTAGTATTTTACTAGTAAGATCTAACAAGCTACCAGCTGTGCAAAATACTCATTTAATGTTCACAGCAACGCTCTAAAGAGAGGCTATTATTAGCCCCAGATGACTTATAGTGAGGTTAAGTAGCCTGCCCATAACTAGTAAGTCCCAGAGGGAGACAGATGTAATGCAGGTCTGCCTTACTCCAAACCCCAAGCATTTACCATCTCTCCCAGTGAGTTAGTAGCTGTGGAAGTTTTCATTGATTTGCTCATCCTCTTCTTAGTAAACCTAAGTCGCTCAAAATTTCTGCTTATCCAATGCAAATAAAAGTTATGGTCACACTATATATGGTCGATTAAGTGTGAAATAGCAAGTATTCCACGTATTTCCAACACATCTTATTCTGCCCCTGAAATCTTGAACCCCTCAAAGCCATCCATGAGGGCCGCCATCAACTTATCCCACCTCCTGGTTATGTTGATATTTGACCTCCCTCCATGAATCATGAATGTTCTTAATGGCATCTAGAGTGGTGAATTCTTTCCAGAAAGTTTTCAACTAATTTTACCCAGATCCACCAGAGGAATCAGAATCTACGGCAACTATAGCCTTACAAAATGTATTCCTTTTTTTTTGAGACAGAGTCTCACTCTGTCGCCCTTGGTAAAATGCAGTGGCATCACAGCTCACAGCAACCTCAAACTACTGGGCTGAAGCGATTCTCTTGCCTCAGCCTCCCAAGTAGCTGGGACTACAGGCACCTGCCACAACTCTAGGCTATTTTTAGAGAGGAAGTCTAGCTCTGTCTCAGGCTGGAAACCGGTGAGGTCAGGCAATCCACCTGCCTCAGCCTCCCAAGTACTAGGATTACAGGTAGGAGCCACTGCACCGGCACAAAATGTATTTCTTAAATAATAAGACTTGAAAGTCAAAATTACTCCTTAATTCGTGGGCTGCAGAATGGATGTCGGGTCAGCACGCAGGAAAACAACATGGGTCTCCTTGTACATTTCCATCGGAGCTCTTGAGTGACTAGGTACACTGTCAAGGAGGAGTGATAGTTTGAAAGGAATCTTTTTTTCTGAGCAGCAGGTCTCAACAAAGAGCTTAAAATAATCAGCAAACCATGCTGTAAACAGCAGTGCTGACATCCAGGCTTTGTCGTCTCACTAAGAGAGCACAGAGTATAGCCTTTACGGGCACCAGGACTTTCAGGGTGATAAACAAGCATCGGCTTCAACTGCAGGTTGCATAAGCCTGTAACCAAAGAGTCAGCTTTGAAGCCAGGCATTGACTTCCCTCCGGCTATGACAACCCTAGATGGCATTTCCTTCCAATAGAAGGCTGTTCACCTACATGGAAAATAGGTTATTTAAATAGCCACCTTCGTCGATCATCTTTGCTAGATATTTAGGCTAATTCGCTGCAGCGTCTACATCAGCACTTGCTGCTGCACCTTGCACTTTGATGGAAACAGCTGCTTTCCTGTAGCCTCGTGAACCAATCTCAGACCTTATGAGGTTCCTCTGCTGCCTCCTCACCTTTCTGAGCCTTCCTAGGATTGAAGAGTTGGGGTCTTGCTGTGGGTTAGGCTTTGGCTTACGGGAATGTTGGGCTATTAGATCTCTTACCCAGACTTTCTGTATCAGCAGCAAGGCTGTTTCACTTTCTTACCATTCGTGTGTTCACGTGGAGTTCATGTTCCTTAGGAATGTTTCCTTTGCATTCACAGCTTGGCTGACGGGTGCAAAAGGCCTAACTTTAGCATTATTTATTTTCTCTGAAAACGTTCCCGCCACCTAATCAGCCTTTTCTAGCTGAAGCTGGATTAAGTAAAACCCGAGAAGGAAAATTAAGCATTCAAACACCTGGCTTAGCATAATCACTTACATAATATCTTTTCTCCCCTAATAGTTTGAGTTCAAAGCCCTGGTTTGACAGCAGCTTTCATTCATTTTTGAGGCTCTCACCTCTCTAAACCGCAGACCAGTGGTCGAGTTAATCAGAGTCTAGATCTTCTAAAAGCCACTGCTGTTGCTGGGATACTTTCAGTTCATGAAAAGAGTTGCTTATAGTTAAAAATAAAAAAAAAGGAGAAGAAGAAGAAGAAAAATGAAGTGCGTTCTCTGAGTGTGCAGAGGATAATGGAAGGGCAATATTCTGATTTGGGATTTCATTTCTATTGAAATGAACATTCAAAATTCATTGATTGCTACTTTAAAACAGAAAATATAAAGCTGATTCAGGAATAAATGGGCAAAGTAAACATATAAATTTTTTTTCTCTAACTTTGTCATAGCTGAATGCATAAGGTGAGGGCACGGTTTGATTTTCATAAGAATCATATGGAAATTACAGTTAGAAACCCCCCTTTTTCTTGCCCTCAAATGCAAATTGTAGGGGTCCCCTGCATCTTCTCTGCCCTTGCATCATACCCTTGCTCTCAACAAACACAGGCCTCCCCTTGAGTCCACTGAGCTATCTGGGGTCTACACGGCAGCCCACAAGTCTTGGCTGGAAGATGATATGCTTAGTGTCCACTTTCTGAATAAATAAATGGATATGCTAATCAATTTTTACATCACGATCATTATTACAGCCCTGTTAATTTGACATCAAATCCATCTGCCAAATATTGTGCACAATTTTAAACAATATCAATGTTCTAGCTCATCACTCCTGTTCTTCATATTAATTTCCAGATTATCCAAACCCAGTTAGCTAACTACAAGTCCCGTTTTCCAGCCTTAGTGCCAAGTCCTTACTCAAGTTTTTTTTTTTTTTTCCTAGACTACTATAAGGATACATATGATTGGGTTAGATGGTGTTTGTTAGGAAAAATCTGAGTTGTATTTGGATCCTTCGCCAAGAGCTGTGCCATTTACCTCTATATGGTACCCTTTACTCAAGTTTTAATTTAGCCATGATGACCCTGGGTTATAACTCCGTGAGGCCCAGGCTTTTGACCTCATTTCCGTATTTCCACATCCTTTCTAAAATATCATTCTCTTCCTCATAAACGTTATCAAACAGCACCTTGACTAACACTGCTTTTCCTTAACCTTTGGCTATAGTGTCAGTATTATTTGTACCTTTGTGTACAGAAACCCTCTGGATAAGATAAGTTCTTACAACTGCCCAGGAGAACACAGACGCAACCCCAGTGAAGCAGGGACCTGCTGGGGAAGGACGATCTCATGTTTTTGCAACAGCATTTTCTCATCTGCAGATTATAGGGGTGAACTAAGAAAATACTTCTAGAAGTACTTTAAAAAGAAATGTGGTAGGGCAATTTCCAGTTTTCTCCTATGTTTTAATTACATAGGATTGTTCATGTATTTAATTAAGTAAGTGACTTCATGATGGTCACTATCTCTAAAGAGAAGCAGGAGATTGATTTAGACCAGGGTAAAACTTCAATCAAGAGGCACGTGGAGGAGGGATCTGAACACAGGGTTGGGTTCAGAGGAGGGAAAAAGCTCAAACTTCTTGGCTGGTGGAGTGACACACCGCAGTGAGAAACCAGTGTAGAACAGCACTGGCTATAATAGCTGAGAAACAGCAACTAGGCAGTGAAGCTTTTCTAGGCATTTAAATTCTCATAAACTCTTTTTACGCTTATATTCTAATGACCATAACAATGACATTATCACACTGAAAGCTAGTCTTGTTTCCTTTTTACAAAATAAGAAAACCAGGATTCCTATGTGTATTTTTTTTATTTTATAAGATATTTAAATTTAACAAGCCATCCATGCCCATGGCAGCAAGTTCAACAATACAGAGAGACATGAAGAAAAATTTAATAAGGCCTCTTTGCTATCCATTCCCATCTCTGACAACACACCTTTCTCCACCCAAATCAAAATGCAACATGGGACATAAAAAGGGATCTCATACCCACATATAGGGGTTCCATTTTTCCAATTTAAATAACCACATTAAATTGATTTTCCCCTTCATAACGTTTCATGGTGCTGTATGTTGGCTCCAATAGATTGAATTTCTTCTTTTTAATAGCTGCATTCTACTCCCCAGTACAGTCACTTCATAGCTTATTCATTGTACTAAGGAATATTCAGAATGTTCTCGGTTTTTGTTTTTTTTGAGACAGAGCCTCAAGCTATCCCCCTGGGTAGAGTGCCATGGCATCACAGCTCACAGCAACCTCCAACTCCTGGGCTCAAGCGAGTCTCCTGCCTCAGCCTCCCAAGTAGCCGGGACTACAGGAGCCCGCCAC
>CAUYTI010140581.1:0-46067 GCA_963575145.1 Galago senegalensis | reverse complement strand
GCCTGTGGTCCCAGCTACTTGGGAGGCGGAGGCAGGAGACTCGCTTGAGCCCAGGAGTTGGAGGTTGCTGTGAGCTGTAATGCCATGGCACTCTACCCAGGGGGACAGCTTGAGGCTCTGTCTCAAAAAAAAAAAAAGAATCAGGAAGAGATCAGATTTGACATCGAGCATGGTGACCACTATGGGCTTCACGTTTGAGTAGATCTCCTGTGGGTCCAGGCTTTAGTATTTACTGGCTCTGAGTACTGGTCATTTATGGAACTTCTTTGTACTTTAGTTTATTCATATGCAGAAGTAAAGATAATGGTACCTTCTTTATAGCGTCTTTTTTTGTTATTGTTATTGGATTTTTCCTTTAATTTTTTTTGAGACAGTCTCACTTTCTTGCTCTCATTAGAGTGCTATGGTGTCATAGCTCACAGCAACCTCAAACTGTTGGGCTCAAGTGATCCTCTTGTCTCAGCCTCCAGGGCAGCTTGGATTACAGGCATCTGCCACCACATCCAGTTGGTTTTTCTATTTTTAGTAGCTATGGGGTCTTGATTTGCTCATGCTGGTCCTGAGCTCAGGCAATCCACCTGCCTTGGCCTCCCAGGGAGATAGGATTACAGGTGTGCACCACCACGCCCAGGCTTTATAAAGTCTTTCAGGTAATTAAATAAGTAATACAATCCAAGGTGGCATATGCGGCATCCTGTGACTTGTTATGGTTGGCACTGATGTTTTCAGGTATAGTTCCTATAGGATGTTTTCTTTCATTTCCTCTCCACAAAGCCTCCTCCCAGAGATAGCATGAGGTGAGCACCATGGTCGCCTTGCTGGGCTTCTTTAATACCATCTGCACTTGAGAACCACTGGGGGAAGCTTCTCAAACACCAATGACAGGTCACTGCCCAGAGCCAGTCAGAATCTCCCACCAGGTGATCCTGATACACAACTAGGGGTGAGAATCCCTAGGTTAGAGGTACCATGGATCTGAACTTGGTCAACAACTATTAGGGTCCTTTGAGCTCCTCAAAGTTGAGAAGACTGTCTTCTATTTCTTCCCTCTGGCATGGATTTCTCTATAAGAGGCAATTATGTGTGTAGTTTGATATCACACTGGATTTAGATGCAGAGTGGAGGATTTGGCTGAATATATGATCAGTATGTTGCAGAGGTATTCAGTGAGTGCGTATGAACCTGTTTGTTATTTAGGGACCATTCGTGGATGTTTATATGTACATACATAATATACATATAGATATCACACACATTTTTATGTCAATATGCACATATCTAGTATACACATAGATATCACACACTGACATTATTATTTTACATTTATATGTGTATAAATATAAATCCATTGAAATCTTTTCTTTTTGGTATTTTTAATCCTTCCTTTATTCTCTATTAATAAATGCATATTTATACATTCAACAAATGTATTAGGAAACTACTATGCAACTAACAAGGTCCTATGCTCAGGCAATTAAGAGAACAAAAATACACAGTTAATGTTTTAGGAATCACAATAAGAGTAAAAATATAAGACTATAAAGAATGAAAGGATACTGTTTTTCTCCTTTTGTTTAGATTATTTTATGTTATTATTTTGTGTTTTTTAGTTTTTTTATTTTCATATTTCTATGCTTAATTTTTATTTTTCATTAGATCATAACTGTGTACATTACTGCATTTATAGGGTCCCATGTGCTGATTTTATGTACAATTTGGAATGCTTACATCAAACTGGCTAACATAGCCTTCACCTCCCTTTTTTAATTGTTGTGTCAAGACATTTATACTCTTAATATATTTGACATGTACCCTTGCAATATGCAGAATAGCTGAGGTCCCACCAACTACCCTCCCTCCCTCCCTCCCTCCTCTTCTCTCCTTCTTCTGGGCTATAATTGTGTTTTGTCATTCGAATTAAGGTGTGGGTGATTATATATGGGTTTCATAATAGTACTGAGTACATTGGATGCCTTTTTTGATGCAAAGTTGCCCTACTTTTAGCCAGAGGAAAACCCTTGAAGTTAGCATGGTGTTATTTGAACACGACCTGATAGTCTGCGGTAGCTCCTTTGCTCCCACTTACTGTGAGACACCCCAGGCTTATCATGCACATTTCTTGTCCTCAGTGTGATACCAGCAATTTCTACTGAGATCCTAGATTTGGGGTATTAGAAACTAAAATCTTTACAGTATTGACTTGTCTTCTCTGTGAAAAGAGCTAACAATTTTAGAAAGATAAAAGGACACTGATTTTTCTATATGAATTACAGAATTTTTTAACTGAATTTTTTCATCCCTTTTATTTTAAGCTAAAAATCGTGGGCCCTAAAGACATTGACATTTGCTTTATGAAAAATACATCTTAATATATTTCTCAAAATATGAATACTAATATTATTACTGAATACTATGGAAGGTTTGTGTACGTCCCATGAGGTATGAGCAGATAAAAATGCACTTTTCAAAGCTGAAGCAATTATTCTCTTTGTGGTGGTGACACCACAACTTAGTAGTATAAGTTTAACTAGACCTTGAACAATGAAAAGTGGCCAGACAGGAACTTCCACCTACAGAGAAGGGACATTTGACCTCACAGAGTTGAGGGCTGTGAACACGGGAACATGGAATTATTTCAGGAGTCTATCACTGCAAATTCAGGCTGATCTATAAATATGCTAAAGACACAGAAAAAGAGACAAAGAAAAAATGGGGAGAAAATTAATGGAGAATTGAAAGGGCTCTTGGGATAATCAAATTCACGTGTGTCTTCTGTAGAAATAAAAATATAATATGTTGGCACGGTCATTAATTATGATGTCAGCTTTATTTCTGAGTCTCCATCTGCTTCAAATTGTATACACATTTAGAAGTTATGACAAATTATAATCCCTAAGGTGGTGCCCCTTATCTGTGTGGTCAACAGCTGATGCCCTGAAAGATACCAGAAGGAGCTTTCTCACAGCCCTGCTGTTTCCATTATACTTATGGGAATGGCAATGGCTGCACTGGCCACTGGGGACCATAGGGGCCTGGCCCTCAGTACCCCTCAAGCCAACACCCTGGATGCCAGAGCAGTGGCTGGCATGCCACAGCCTGCAGGCCACATCACCAATGACCTGTTTTTATAAATAAGGCTCTATTGGCACACAGCCATGCCATTCATTTACTTGTTGTTTGTGTCTGCTTTCCTGTTAAAATGGCAGATATTTGAGCAGTAGTGACAGAGATTGTGTGACATGCAAAGCCAAAAATATTTACCATCTGGCTCCTTACAGCAAGTTTGCTGATTCCTGCTCTGTAGCAGTACAGCTGTGCGTAGAGTCTAGAGACCAGGAACAGCCCCCAGCAGTGAGTCCGCAGGCGTTCCAGGCCACTTCAGGGTCTCCAGGGAAACTAGCATCACCTTTCTGTCTTCCTTTCTCTCTGTTTTGCTTTTTTCTCTCAGTCACAGGACAACACCACCACATAGCTCAAACGAGGCATCAGCTCTCATCACTAATATTTTAAAAGCCCCAGCTGCAGCTCAATCCAAATTATCTTTGGTCGCTTACAGTAGGGGGTTTAGTGCCACGTAGCAGCACACTACCTCGAGCAGGTTGTCCGGAACCGCAGTTTCCTCATCTACAGAACAAGGATATTATGTACTCTTAGCGCTGTCCAGATGAAGCAAGTTAGTCAAAGTTCCGGGAACGTAATTTGCACTTCCGAGAGGTGGGTGTTATTACTGTCGCTGTTAGTGAGTATAAGATAATGGCTAAGAGCTTCACCGCTCAGTGCTCTTGGGCAAGTTATTGAAGCTCTGTGCTTTGTTTTCTCATGTGTAGTACGGAGGTGATGATGATGCTGACTGTTTAGGTTTGCTGAGACGGTGAAGTGGGGACACACTGACCAGAGCCTGCCTGTGGTGGGCACTTGTCTAATCCTCGCTGCTGTTATTACCGGTCATTCTTTTTTCATTATTATTAAGTCAAATACACATACATCATGATTACATTTATGCATATGTGGGGTACAATGTGTTGATTTCTTTTTATGCAATCTGATGTGCTTACATCAAACCAATCAACATACCTTTTGCCTCATTTACTTGATTACTGTGTTAAGACATTTATGTTCTACACTTGACGGATTTGACTTGTACCCTTGCAACATGCTCCATAGGTGTGGTCCCGCCTTTTACCCTCCCTCCCTCCTGTAAAACTCCCCCCTCCCCCCAATTCCCGCTCCATTTCTCTCCTTCATCCTGGGCTATAGTTGTGTTCCATCTTTCGTAACGAAGTGTGAGTAAATATAAGTAGGTTTCCTAGAAGTCCTGAGTACCCTGGATACCTTTTCCTTACTGGTCATTCTTATTGTGACATTGACTGTCACATTCTTGAAAACTAGGGTTGTGAGTAAACTATGGGAGACAATAATGTTTTAAAATGTCGAGGCAAGTTTTGTTTTACAAAAGTAAAAATGTGGGGAAAGTAAAATAAAAAGGACCTAAAAGGGTAACACGCTGATACCTCTTCTACTTACAGTTAGTTATAAAGTTTTGTTTCAACACTTCCTTACCAACCCAGTCACCTTAGAACAAAGCCAACACTGTATTTATTTCCTGTAGATTTTATAACCTCTCAGAATTTCCTTTTATGTCTCTCTTCTAAAAGAGCAGGTGATCTCAAGGCCAAATCCATGTTCCTGGTATAAATAGCAGGAAGTCTATGAAATGTTTGTTGTGAAAGGTGCAGGGCTGAAACATAAGCTTGAACACATCCAAGCACAGTATGTTCTCCAGCTCCCTGCAGCCCCTGTGTGGAACAGCCAAGCCGTATGTTTCAGAAGTGATACTTTAAAAATTACTATGTAGATTTCAAAAAAGGAAAATGCACATTTGCACAAAAAATAAACACATGTTTGCTGCTAAAATAACTCCACTTTCTGGAAGGTTTCTTCAAATCCTTTTAGATTGTAACAAGTTTTTATGTTGTAGCACATGCAGAAACTTTTTACAAAACTACTAAAGTAAATAAATGAAAAATCTTAGAAGTGCATTGTCAAAAGAAAATGAAAATCTCTATGCAATATTGAACTTCAAATCAGCACAACTTCAATGTAACTAATGAAATTTATTAGAAGCGCCACATGTCACAAAAGAGAAAATGTTAGCTATACAATACTTTGATATTTGCGTGACATCAAGGAAAGAGCTTTTTTAGCCAAAGGCCTAATCTGCTGAGTTTGTATCTGTATGTGTGCATAGTTTAGGGTTAGGGTGTGTACTCGGAGAGGAGATAGGTGGCCGAGGTGAGACCCTCCGCCTGCTGGGTATGACTAGGCAGTTTCCCCCTGGAACACGTGTGGAGTAGACAGGAGGAAGACTTAAAAGCTGGAATAGATGGAAATACTAAATTTTAAAACATTGCAAAGAAGGGCAGTGCCTGTGGCTCAAAGGAGTAGGGCGCCGGCCCCATAAACCAGAGGTGGTGGGTTCAAACCCGGCCCCAGGGGGAAAAAAAATCACAAAGAAATGCAGAATTGTATTATTTGTTAATATTTGACACATGCTATCCTGATTGTTTAACTCATGGTGCTTAAAGAGCTACAATTTAACCAAAAGGAGAACAATTTAATTCTTATAATAAAGATTTCCAAATAGAGGTCTTTTTTGAGCCTATATGAATGATCAGTTTGGACATTGATAGCAACATTCATTTGTAAGGTAGTAATTAATATGGTAGTAAATATCATTTTGTTTCTGTAATTAGGTAAAAGAATCAAATTTCATTTGTAATAGCCTTTAATTTTTTTTTTCAGAACGAACCTCTTGCTCACAGATAACATGAAAGGAAACATCCATCTAAGTCAAGTGAAAACGTTATGAACTCCCAGTTGTTGAGGGCCCAAAATACAGCAGTGATTCCGAGGTACATGCAGTAGAATGCTGGTGGGAAACTCGAGAGTGAGTCTGGGAGAGCAGCACCCCTCCTCCCTATCCAGGAGGGTCACAGAGCACACGAGCAGATTCTATGATTATTTTAAGATGTCCTGTAATGACAAAACTTGTTTAACCCAATGTTTCCCAAATTAGTTGACCGGAGCTCTTTTCTCAAGTGAAACCTATTATTATACTACCGACTGCCACACAATGGCCATTGTTCCTTCTCTTTTTCTAATTGGATCAAGATTTCACTGGACTAGCGACATACCCAGTGCCAAGGAACGCATCAGGAGGTCTCTAAGCCGGTCTGGTCATCCCTAGTGGCAACCTGCAGACTGCATTGCGGAATCTGGCTGAGACCAGGGGCCTAAGTGCTAGAGGCTCTTCCTTGATTAAAAAAAGAGAAAAAATGGAACTGAGAAGGTTTTCATGCATTGGGTGCTGTTATGTGGAAGTCAGGTGCCTCTGGAGATGGCAGCATCTTACAGTCAGGTAACCAGAGGCCAGTGCCTAGCCAGCCGGGACCAGAGAAAGGAACAATACCAAGCTCTTGGGGCAGCGCCTGTGGCTCAAAGGAGTAGGGCGCTGGCCCCATATGCCGGAGGTGGTAGGTTCAAACCCAGCCCCAGTCAGAAACTTCAAAAAAAAAAAAAAGAAAGAAAGAAAAGCTCTTGGCTCTGTGATGGAATTGTTGAATCCACAGGTCAACTTGATGACTGAGCGTCCCTATATTTCTTATTGAGGAAATAACAACTAATTTTATCATATTAATTTAACAGTCAGGTAGGTTTTTGTCTCTTGCACCTAAACACTATTTCCACTGATAAACATTCTCTCAGGAAACCCTGGCATAGAATCAGAGTGTTCTCCTGATTTCTTGTGAGACTGAGAGTTCCACACAGCGACTTTATGAGAGGAGAGCAGTGGGGTTGTTCAGAACTGGGACAGGAGGGACTCACTTAGCAGCCAGTCCCCCCCAGGCAAGCCTCAGCCAGCTGTTCTGGTCAGGGCAAGTTTAGCCCTGCTGTGGGCCAGTGTGGCGCTAACAGTATGAACTGTATTTGTTAGGACAGGTTATGCTGAGATGAGAAACAAACTGAAAACCTCAGAGTTTTCACCAAATAAAGGGCTATGTCTCACTCAAGCGACATGTTCAGTGTGGGCTGGCTGAGGACTCTGTTCCCTCTGAAACGGAGGCTGCGGCCAATCCCCGCCTGGAACCCTGCTGTTGCTCTGGGGACTCTCACAGGGACAGTCAAAGACCTGATCCAGAAATAACCCACGACATTTCTCATAGCTCATCAAACAGAACTGGTCACCAGCTCTCTTCTTTTTTTTTTTAATTTTTTTTTAAATATGGAACGCTTCACAAATTTGCATGTCATCCTTGCGCAGGGGCCATGCTAATCTCTGTATCGTTCCAATTTTAGTATATGTGCTGCAGAAGCCAGCACTCACCAGCTCTCTCAACCTCAAGGAGGCTGAGGATGGAAGCTGTCATCCTGCGTGGTGGGGCAGGAAGCAGCCAGACAAGGTCTTCAGGAGCTGCCACTCACACCACAGTGACTGGCAGGGCAGCATTAATTTCTGGCCCCAAGTTATGGCTGACGGCCCTTGGATTCTTTCTGGGAGGTCTCTCTGGACTACAGAAGGCCCAGGTTGGTGGCTGGAGCATGACGGGGAATTGGATTTGGCCCCTGAGGGACAGCTGATAAGAGGTAGATAACATATCAGGGTTCCATCTTATATGAAGAGGTAGATAACATATCAGGGTTCCATCTGATACGTTATCATATCACATAACGTCCATCCCTAGCAGGAAGACTGTAGAGCAAATCTAATACACACTGGCCATTTCTGTTTGTCTAACCAGCGGTTCTCACTGTGGGTTGAGACCCCTTTCTAACAATGAAAATACATTGCAGCATCAGGAAGGTTGAGAACCATTGGGGCCAGGTAGGATGGGAGAGATGATTTATAGGTCAGAAATATTTAACCTACAGTTAAAGGAGGGCCGAGGTTCTATCCAGAGAGACAGTTTCTAAAGTCAAAATTGGAAGCAGGGTTTCAGGTGGGATGAGAGGTGGTGTGGGAATGAGTGCACTTTGAACTGGCTTAGGAACAGTGCAGTCTACACCGGAGAGGATTCAATATTTATCTTTCTGCCCAATGTAAAGATAGAGGAGCTGCCTCAAAAGTCAAGCGAGATGGGGACAAACATGCTTGTATTTCAGAGAGTGGGTGTACTAATTGTTGAGGCCCTGGGTGCCCAAGGCTCAATGGGAGAAAGAATAATTCCAGCCTCACTGGCCGGGAAGGGCTGGGGCCGGTCTGAACCAGACATGCCCTGCCTGCCTCAGCCTGGGCTGCCTCAGGGATGGAGCAGAGCCTCCCAGTGCCTGCAGCTCAGGAGAGCTGAAAAAGGCAGGGGGGGACATGTTTCAGCTTTCCTCGTTTCCAGACGAGCCTTCAGACAGGCCGAGGACCCTGCATCCCTGGACTGCCTGTGGCACCTGTCAAGTTGCAGCTCACTGGGCACCGGCACAAGGCTCCGTGGCCATCAGTCCTCTTCCTACGTGCCTTCCCTCTCTCCCCAGCCCAGTGCTGGCTCCTCACTGGCACAAGGCTCCGTGGCCATCAGTCCTCTTCCTATGTGCCTTCCCTCTCTCCCCAGCTCAGTGCTGGCTCTGTTATGCACCACCAGAAACTATTCCAGCACTGCGTCATGCTGAGAGCTCAGGAATGGCTGGGGCTCTTGATGGAACATAGACACTTTCCCTATAGAAACTGCACATGAAGTCCAACTTCACGGGAAGCTCTGCCTCTGGAAATGCCATGTAATAAATATGCATTAGTCGAAGGGAGAAACTGGTATTTGTCACCCTTTCACTTTGCGTCCGGCACTGGGCCAGGCACTGTGCAGAGCGTCCTATTCAATCCTCACATGAACCAGGACACGGATTTTTTTTTCTCCTTCTTTATAGATAAAGAACCGAGACTAACATGCTAACTGGCTTGTGTGATTCATACACTGCATAGATTACTCAGTGGCGAAGCTGTAATTTAAAGGCAGGATTCAACGACTCCAGAGCCTCAGGCTTTATCATTTTTCCTTTGCTTGTCACTAGAAATAATACAGCACTTTGAGCAACCAGAGGTATCAGAGGGGCCTTCTAGATATTTATACATGTTAATGAGGGGAAGAAAGGAGCAAGTAGCAAACTAATGAATAATCCTGTGTTGCATAAATAAGCTAATTTCACTTATTTAGGAAGAGGCAGAGGAGTGGTTCCCTATCTATGTTCCAGCCACACAATCTTTGACCAGTTACTTGAACTCTTGGAAATACATGGCTTCCCACCTTGCCAGGCCTACCTTATCAATGCATCATAAGGAGCAGGGGAGATGATGTATATGCAATCAATACGGAAACTGTCAAGAAATATTCAAACGAAGCATCGTTATTGATTTTACCTAAATGACAGACATTAATAAGTAAATCATTTTTCATTTGAAATGTGTTTAAAATTGTACGGTAGGGAGGCAGGCTCACTCTAGATTTTAATAAGGAAATGCTTCTAATTAAGACGACAGGCATGATTTAAGCAAATAAAAATTAGGTCTTTAGAAACATTTATGCCAATATGTAATTTGAAATGATTTTCTGTGCATTATGAAAACTGATCACAAAAATTAATGGGTGAGTTAATGCTAAATTGGGAAGCCTGAATTTATAAGTCCTTGTTTTATTTAAGTTACCTTAGGTTTACAAATTTTATGGAATTGTCTAATATGTAGAAGTACTGGGATAAACTCCTTTTTTTTTTTTTTTTGAGACAGAGTCTCACTTTGTTGCCCTCAGTAGGGTGTGGTGATGTGACAGCTCACAGCAACTTCTAACTCTTGGGCTTAAGCAGTTCTCTTGCCTCAGCCTCCCAAGGAGCTGGGACTACAGGTGCCCACCACAACACCCAGCTGCTTTTTGGTTGTAGTTGTCATTGTCGTTTGGCAAGCCTGGGCTAGGTTCAAACCTGCCAGCTCCGGTGTATGTGGCTGGTGCCCAAGCCACTGAGCTACAGGCGCCAAGCCAGATAAACATCTTTTTTAAAAGAAACATACCTTTTCTTTTTAAAGTTTTCCCTCTACAATGTATGAAAGGATTAAAAACATTTTCTTATTCCAGACGACCCCCCTATTACTGCAATAGCAGCTAATTGTCCTGGTGGAGAAGTCAGCAGCACAGGCTTCCTCTGTAATTGATCAGAAGTCCCATCTTAAGTACAACCACGTTACACAGCTCCACCAAGTCCTCAGTTTCTTATTTAGCAACAATGTCCTTCATTTAAAAATCTTTGATGGTAATTACTTGTAACCGTGTCCTGGAATTCTCAAAGCATTTGTACACAGCCCTTTTGTGAACAGTGGGCATCTCTGACCTCAGCACCACTGGTTCCCATAAGATACCACGCAGGAAATTTTCACTGTATAACACTGAGAATTTGCAAAAGCTTTTGGAGCTTCAATGACAGCCCCAAATGAAGTTGCGCGGTTGTGCGTGTATGCGTGTATATGTGTGTGTGCAACAAAAAACTAAAAGCAAGTCATTAGGTAGAAGGCATGATTCATTTTAACTCTTAGTGACCAAGTCACATTTTAAAGTTTTTGCAAGTTGCTTAAATTAAGGCATATTAACATATATCATAAATTGTTGGACCTAAAAGTGAGATATTTTTAATTCTACCAGTCTTCATTTGCAGAGAAGTGTCATGTGTTTGTATGTTGGTTCACTTACTGAGCACCTGTGTGTGCCAGGAAGCTGTCCAGGCACAGAGGACACGTCAAAGGGAGTCTGTGTCCCAGGAGCTCACAGGCCAGTCAGTGGCCACGGAGCAGAGAAGTAACTTGAAGAACTTGATTATCCTCAGGCCCTGGCGAAATCAAGTTAATATTAAAACCTAAACATTCCAGCTTGTTTCACTCACCTCCTCAAAGCTGGGGGTTTCCTGGGATGACTTGAAATATTTTTACTGCTCCCTTCGGAACTTATATCCTCCCCAATTAAACTGGCAGACTCTGAACATTAGGACCGGGTGCCCAGTCTTGGTGTCTACAAGGGGGGACGTCCTTTCTGGGTGCCTCCTTGGGGCTCAAACCCCACCTGGCCTTGGGTCCTGCAGCTCTGTGACATCCCACTCTCTCCCACCATCCCTGCCTTTTCCTCCCCTCCTCCTTCCCTGGCTTTTGGCCTTTTTGCCTCTTTTGAAAGTCCCATCTATGTTCTTCACATATGGGATGTATTTTTGGTCAAAATTAAAAACCTGTAGTGTGTTCCTTGGCAAAATGACTCGCTAAGCAAAGCTGGTTTCCACTTGAAAGAAAAGCTTTCAGTAGGCAACAAACAAAAAAAATCCCCAAACCACTCTGGCCACAGTGTGATTTTTATTTGTGAAAGCTAAATATACTTCACATGTGTGTATTAAATAAAGCCTCCTTTCCCAGTGCAAGAAGGTGAATATTGGAGGCATTTTTTTTAATTGAGCTACACCTGGTTATAGAAGTCTATATAGATATTTACATTTTTCCTAAACCACTGGTTTTATGGTAGGAATCAGAATGATTTTTCTGTTAGAGATTAACCTCCTGGCCCAGAGGCACAAGGAGAACCACACAGAAACAAACTTTGCGGAGTGCTTATTACCTGTAAGGCACCGTGCTGTGGGCTTTACACACAGCTCTTTCACTGAATTGTACCAACACTAGGAGGTGCAGGCAGCAGGACGGCCTGCTGACAGAGGGGCACTGAGGCCCAGATTGGTCAGCGGTCCTGTTCAGGGTCTCTCAGCCCTCCCTATTCCGTCAGGATACTCCACATCGTCGAGATGCTAACGGGGTGGGCCTGGTGACCCCCAGTTTGAGCAATGGAACTAAAGAGCAGGGGGTGGGGAAGATCCCTCTCCAGCTGTTCCAGTGGGGTGACACCTGAAGCTTTGCACCCAGACAGCTCTGGATTTAAGTCCCATCTCCACTACTACCTGGAGAATGCTGTTTATCCCTCCTCTGAGCCCCAGATTTCTCAGCTGGAGCGTGGAGTAATACTGCCGGCCTCCCAGGGTGGTAGTAAGGACTGGTGGGAGCGTACAGGAAGCACCTGGCAGATGTAACAGTGGGCTATTTGTTGTTCCATCTCCGCCTTCTGTGACCAGACATAGCTAGAGCACACACAGTCCTGCCCCCGTTTCTCAGTCAGGGCTGATCAGCTTTTACAGCCGAAGCCCGACTGACCGTGGACCTGGCATCTTGTCCAGGTGCTGCTACACCCTACTCCTTCTCTGCGGGGCTGCCCAGTCCTCTCCTGTCCTCAGCCCAAGCTCTAGCCGGTGTCTAGCTATGAATGAACTGGGCTTCCCCCAGCTTCCAGGTCCGCCAAACCAGACACCCACACTTCCCTGCACACTGGGCCAGGCCTAAACGCCCTCCATCCACTGGGTAATACTGCAGAATTGCAGAGCTGGCCTTGGTAATGGGCACGGTCATCTTACTCAGCGCCTACTATCATTGTCAATCTGAGCATCATCTAGGAGCCGAGCCCTGTAACAATACCGGCATGGTCCAGGCAGTTGAGCTAAGCCCTTTACATGTATTATCTCCTCTAATCCTCATTAGAATCCCATAAAGTAGGTGCTATTAATATCTTCATTTAAAGACAAGGAAACTGAGGCTTAGGGAGGTTAAGGAACTTTATCCAAGTTATACCTCTAGTAAGAGGGGTAAGGTCAAGCCTCAGATCCCAAACCAAGACTCAAATAGTTGTTCCATCAAATTGGTTTTCATCCTGCCTGCCATGCCACCCTCCCGCCTCCTCTTTTGACAGGTGAGCCTCTGCGATCCAGTTATTTCTGTCTTTCATTAGGCAGGGCGCTTCCTGAAGGCAGGGGCCAGGCTTTTTTTACTCCTGTACCCCAGTGCTCTGCACAACGCCCGGCACGGAGTCGGTGCCCCAGAGGGTGTGGACTGATTGAATTGTAGGGGCTTTCTCTCGCCTACCTGCTCAAGTCTCAGCACATACTTTACCCTATCCGGACCCTTCCGAGCTGTGACAGCTGTAGATCAACATTAGCAGTCAGTTACTCTCGGGTCTGAAGTGATCTGTGTTCATACTTGCGTCTCTGGGTGTCTCTGTGTTTGCTGTGGTATCAACTGAAACAACCACACTTGCCTACATAAAAGCTTCTGGCTATCACGTTTCCTTACTTTTCCTTAATCTGAAAAATTTCCACAGCCTTTCTTTATCTTTATAACCTAGATATTTTTGGAGAATATGGCCCATTAAAAGAATACAATGCTCCCCATTTGGGATCTGTCCTGTTGTTTTCCTATGATTAGATACAGGCTGCCAGGGCTCAGCCAGAGCAATACTGTTTCCTTCTCAGGCCCGCGAGGCACATGAGGGCCACTTCCCATGTGAAGTTAATTTTGATCACTTAATTAAGATGTTGCCCTGTTTCTTCCCAGAGTAGTTAACATTCCTTTTCCTCTCGTCACTAATAAACAATCTTTGAAGAGACATTCTAAGATCATGCAATTACATCCTGCTAGTCATCAAAATTCCCTCCTCGATCCACTGATGATTCCTGCCTGTACCTACCTTTAAAATATGCTGATTGAAAAGTGATGATTCTGTAATTAAATGCAATATTTGACTCTAGACTGGATCCTGTCCAGAGGAGAAAAAAATGCCATAAAGGACACAGAGTAAACGCTAGAGGTCCCAGCTAAGGCAAGATAAGTTTTTCATTTAATAGCTGACACTGAGTCATTGAAATGTCTCCCCTGGACTGAACGATCCCCAGGGTCTTCCCCTACACAGGTTGACTCTCAGTGAAACACCCACACAGAAACTGCCCACGAAACCCCAGTGGCAGGAAGACACCAGTGCTGAATGCGGGTGTCTCGGTTTTCTTTATTAAACATGATGAAGTGATACCTAAAGGGTCTCTAATATAAGGTGAGGCAACAGAGGTCCCTAATGTGATGACGCAGAACCTTCTGGAGCCAGCACCTGCGAGCCCTGCTCAGTCTCCACCCATGATTGCTGCGTACTCCTTCTGGTGTTCAACCAGCCTCAGGAATACTTGATACTTCTTGTCATAATATCTGTGGGAGAAAAACAAATATGTTGAATGATCTCAAGATAAAACTGTCAGGTGGATCCCCCCGTACCGTTAGAAAAATGGGAATCTACCTGCTATGGCAGTGCTGACACCTCCCAGTTTTTGAATATTTCTTAATCCCCGAGCGGTGGATTGGCATGTTTTGTATCTGTTATATATAACCTACATGAAGTGGTGTCATCTCTATTTTAGAAATAAGGACATTTACTTGGAGAGGTCTACACAAAAGAGTATAGCTAAAAAAAGGGGCACCGCTGGAACTCAAACGCGCCCGTCTGACTTCAAAGCCTCCACTGCACAGCCTAAAAGGACCAAGCTCAGCAGAGATCCTTTCCCATTCCCAGAGTCAACGTAACCTGCTACATGCCTGGCCCCGGGTTTGATGACTGCTGTGAAACCACAGCCTGAGTAGGGAGGAGACTGAACATTTGAATCACCCTCTTGTAGATCCCACACCTGGATTTCCTCTGCTTTAGACTGCTTTGTCCAGGAGTGAAACCCCACAGATACGGGGCTAAGGCCTTTCTGGGAGCCAAGCCCTGCCTTCCAGGCATCTCCAAGGGCCCTTGCTTTCCCTGTCCTACCTGGCTGACTCGGTGAGCGAGATCTGTTAGACCTGGGCTGGCCGTGAATCAGACGGAAGAGCAGCTGCGGCTGCTTTGGCGTCATAATCCTGAAAAGAATTCTAGCAGACTAGACAAATTCTCCCTGTGGACTTGCAGCTCAGTGCTGACTCCTCTCTGCTGGGGAAGCCGATGTGAGGGGCGGGTTGATAAAGCCAGTACAGTGTGGCTGGTAGCTTGTGGGGGGCACTGAAATGGAGCCTGGTGAGAGACGTTTGGTGCAGACTGTGGACTGGGGGAGAAGGGCTGCACACCTAGACATAGGCAGGTCTTCACTCGTGACACAGAGTCATGTTAATAGGAGCCCCCCCAATTTCTACATTAGCCATTCTGGTAACATAGGAGCTGTAAAGGGGCCAAAGACAGTGTTAGAGCTGGACCCTGAAGCCTGGCTTTGAATCTCAGCATGGCCCATTGGCTGTGGGACCTTAGACACGTTGCCTAATCTATTTGTGCGGAAATCTGCTCACCTATAAAAGCAGTTGCCATATTTTGCTGTGCATAATGTGCTCCTGTATAATGTACACCCTCATTTTTGGCCTAAACTCTCAGGAAAAAAAAATCCTTTCATTATAATTTTTAAAAGGAGGCCATGAGGTGGTGCCTCCTCCTCTCATGAGAACCACGTGGGTCACAGAACCAGCCAGGGCAGAGAAGCCAGCAGTGAGCCCAGGTGGCAGATGAGAGGAGGCTGGATGACCCGAGCCTCTGACCTCTCCCAACTGTCCCCTCCTGGCCCACCCTTTTCCCCACATCCTCTAACGTCCATCAGTAGGAATGGTCCATCATGGCCACTCTGCTAAAAATCCAGTGGGCCGATTTCCTGAGAGGGTGTTACAAGGAGCCAGGGCCAGCCTGCCTTGGGTTCCTGACGGTAGATCTCTGCCTTGTCCAGGCTGCCTCGTCTCTGGCACAGCTGGCCCCATTCTGAGACCCATGGGGGATAAGGCAGCCTGAAAAAGAACCAGCTTTCTGGGGTTCTCAGTGGCCACATTCCCAATGATGGACATGGGTGGAAATAGGAAGTGAGAGGCTGTGTCCAGCTGGGCCGGGCTGGGAATCAGGTGAGGTGGGTGCTCAGGTCATCCAGGTCACTCTCACTGGTACCTGGGCTCACTCCCAGCTTCCCTGCAGTGGCCGGTTCCATGCCTCAGGCCTCTCATAGGAGGAGGCAGCACCAATGCTTGGGCACTCCCACCCCCTTTAGCTGAGGTGTGGACGCTGTTACGTTGCTCTTAGCAGCATGCCTGCTTCCATGACAGTAGTGACGGTGGGTGTCTGGTGTGATCAGCCAAGCAGGCTGGAGGCTCCTGCCCCTGCCGTGTCTGCCCCATGAGGGGGTGGCTGGGGGGGGCGCTAGTGAGGAGGGGCTTATTACCATATTCAAGGGTATTATTTTGCACACAGATATTGTTGTTTTCTAGAGTTATACTTTTAGTAAATGAAGCATCCATAAAATAATTAAAACCATTATATAGACACAAATTTTTTCCCCTCAGGAATTCAGGAAAATAGTGCAGTTTATATGTGGCAAGATATGGTAATTACAGGATCGACCTCAACAAAGCTACTGCGTGAATTAAAAGAGAAGGTAGATAAGAAACTTGTGGAACAGTGCCTGTCTCATCAGAAGGGATATAAAAACTAGTTTTCCACTTTTTAAAAATATATATGTATATATATATATTTTGGTAGAGACAGAGTCTCGCTCTATTGCCCTTGGTAGAGTGCTGTGGCATCACACTGCTCACAGCAACCTCCAACTCCTGGGATTAGGCGATTCTCTTCCCTCAGCCTCCCAAGTAGCTGGGACTACAGGTGCCCACTACAACTCCCGGCTATCTTTTATTGTTGCAGTTTGGCCGGCGCCAGGTTCAAATCTGCTACCCTCGGTATATGGAGTCGTAGGTGCCGCCCTAGTTTCTACTTTTTAAATAATTAATATTGTCCTGTCATCATCAGTCTATGAACCTTCAAATTTATCAATCATGGAATGATTGGAGGGGTGATTTCCCCTTTCTAGTGATACTCTGTGACAATACAATGGTAAGCAATTCTTTCACTGTAGGAAATGGATTTTCTGACTTTGGAATCTCAAAACTAGGAGGCAGGTAGAGTTAGTAACCTCTCTCCTGTACTTGAAGACTCCCAATTTTAATACTGACAACCTTGTAGCCACTTTCTTCACGGGCTTATTCTTTAGATGCCTGGAATCACGCTGTACTTGCCTTCGTGTGACCGTCCCGTTTCACTTGGCACGACATTTTCAATGTTCATCCATTCATGGGTGGCCTATGTCAGAATTTCCTTCCTTTTAAAGCTAATATTCTATTGTACATATGTATAATTTTTTGTTATGTATTCATCCACTGATGAAACGTGGTTGCTTCCACAGTTTTGGCTACTGTGAACAAGGTCACTAAGAGCAAGGATGCAGGACAGCTCCCTGAGACTCTCTCTCAGTTCCATTGGGTGTACCCAGAGTTAGAATTGCGGGATCATGTTAATTCCATTTTTAATTTTTTAAAGAGCTTCATATCATTTTCCATAACAGACATGTACACTCCACCAATTGTGCCCACGTTTTCCCACATCCTCACCGACATTTGTTATTTTCTGGGTTTTCCATTTGTCTGTTTAATAGTACCCATACTAACGGGTGAATGGTGGTATCTCATTGTAGTTTTCATTTTCCTAGTGGTTAGTGATTTTGAGCATCCTATCATGTGCTTATTGGCCATTTATATATCTTCTTTGGGGAAACGTCCACTCAAGTCCTTTCCTCACTTATTAATTGAGTTTCGGAGATTTTTGTTATTGAGTTTTATATTCTGGGTCTTAAGCCCTTATCAGGCACATGATTTGATTTTACTCTGTTTTTAGTATCTTTTATTGCACTGTTTTCATTCAAGGTACTTTCAAGTGATGTTCTAGAGTCAGATCTAAATTTGAACTGAGCATAATGAAGATTTGGGGTCATTCTAAAATTTTAATTATTTGAGCTATGGTCCCTAGATTAGGCTTTCTGTGATTCTGATTTTTTAATGAGCTGAATTCCCTCTCCTCTAAATTCTCACCAACTCAGTCAATCCCTTCTGTGTGGCATAGACCTAAGTCCAGGTCCCTACAGTTAATCACGTAATTTGAGGCAATGAGCTGTGAGAATAGCTCAGAAGGGAACTGCCTGCCTCTATTTGCAGTTCCTCAGGAGGCCTGCAGATGGTGCCACAGCACCGTGTGTGCCTCCGCGGTCCCCGGAGCCAGCTGCCGGTGGGAAGCCAGGGACGCCTTCAAGAGGACTGAAAAACAGACTTCCCCCAAAGTCTTGGGAAGCTTGGGGAGAAGAGATGGAGAAGGATAATCTTTCTAACTTCAAATAAAGAGGGCCACTCCAGCCGCCCTCAGGGAAGCAGAGGGTTAGCCGCCCACAGCCCCACAGCCACCGGGAACTCAGCTCTCTCCCTGTCCCTCCATGAGCTCCCCCGTGCCAGGGCCTCCTCCTTCGACCCTGGCGTGTAGAGTGGGGTTTATATCCAGAGGACTAACAGCCTGACTCCATTTGGAGACAAGGAAGAAAAGAATGAAAAGAAATTGTTTGTTGGGTTTTTTTTTTTTTTCCCACCACAGACATTTGCACCTCTTCTAAATGCTGGCCAAGCTTGGGTGGTATCAGTGCCTTTCCCTGGCTTTGTTTCTATGTCTTAACCTCAAATAAGTCCCTAAAATCACAAAGCCCTGCACAACTGTCCCCTCATCTTGAGACTCACTGCCAGTGAATTAAAGGAGGTCCTTTTCATCTCTAACTGGGATGACTGAAAAAGCCTTCTATCCGTTGCCCCGCTAACAGGTCCTCTCAGAGGGATCTTTCTACACTCACACCACTGCTTACACTTGGTATCTGTTCTGCTCACAGGGTGAGGGTCAAGGTCTTTAACATGGTGCTCATAGGATGAGGGTCAAGGTCTCTAACACGGCCTCCAAGCTCTTTAGGAGCCGACTGCCTGCTTCTCAATAGTGCTCTTCCCTAGTCCCACTTCCTGCCATTCTCCATCTCATACCAATACTCCATTTCAGAATTATGAATTATTTGCATGTATCTGTGCATACCTCGCTGTTCTCACTTTTATAATTTGCATATGTTATTCCCACGACCAAGAATGCTATTCCCTGGCTTGGCCTGTCTAGCAATTTCTTTTAAGTATTTAAAATCAGGTGGCCTTGACCTTTCTCTCATTCCTACAATGTCACATCCCTTTCTTTCTTGGGCTACTGCGTCACCCAGTAATACTTCTCCTGTGGAACATACCTCTTTGCTCTGAAAGGATCCGTGCACACAGATTAGACAATCTTTTGTTTCCCTCTAAATCCTGCCTGGAGCTCAACGTAATGCCTTGAACGTAGCAAGAGCTCAATAAATGAACAGAACGTTAAATTGGGGTTAAAACATCAAGGACATTTCAAGGACATTTTGTAGCACTCAATGGTAAGTGATACAAAGTATAAAAGAATGGACAGAAGCTGCTGGGTCTTGGATGGGAAACGTAAGAGAGCCCTGCTTTAGAACAAAGAGGACCAGATTTGCTGCCAGTGACTTAGGGCAAAGGTTATTGGTCTGATAGTTCAGAACCTTGCATTTCACAGCCCAGTCTTTCCCTCCATAACTCTGCAATCTCAGCTCAGTGAAAGTGACTTTATGTCTCTAGGACTTAGTTTTCTCAAGTACTAAATGAAAAGACTGAGCAAGCTGACCTCCTGAGTTTAGTCTAGATGGACAGCTGTGTGCGTTTCTATCTTCTCAATGTTTTACCACCATGCACATAAAAATTATAAACTTACCTTTTATCTTCTTGTCTTGGGAACACAACTTTCCCCACTTTGCTCATTTTTGCCATTGCCTCCTGTTAATGGAAAACACGGAGAGCTGAGTTGAAGAGCTACATTCACACTCGTCCCAGGAAAGAACTTCCTAGGAGAATTCACTTCCTTTTAAGATACTTGGTTTATCCATTTTTTTTCCACCTTATTTTTCTCTGGTAGCAAGAATAAAATCCAATGAACTTTTAAAGGTACATCCATGACCACACATCCTGAGCTTAATACAGTTGTATATTGAGGCCTGCGGGGTAAATACAGCCCAGGAGGCAAAGCACTTCTATGCTGGCTGGCAGGGACCCAGGGGAGGAATCACTCCCCTCCTCACTGCCTAAACGGAGGTATCTAAAGGAAACACCATCAGTCCTGAGTACATCACAGCAGTCCCTGGATGGAACCTACTCTACACCTCTGTTTAGACTCCTTTAACTCAACTCCTGCTCTTTCTCCAGCAGTCAGTGAAGTTGGGAGTACAGACGTGAGACCTCAGGCTGAGTCTAACTGACTCTGGTTCTGGAATGTGACTTTAAGACATTCTTGTCTTTCTAATGGGCCACTCAGGGAGATGACACGTTTCAGCATCTGGGTGGACAGATCAACATAGATTGTGTCGGCTCCATTGCATGAGTGGAAGGGTTGGGTTTCCTTGGGTGGTCTCCCGAGGCTGTTAAGACCTTCAGGAAGTGAAGCCAAATGCAGCAAACTCAAACTTTAGAGTCCACTGGACCTGATGGGGGAGATGGAAGCAGCAGGACTCGTGGCTCCACAGCACAGGTTAGGGTGAGGGTTAGGGTTAGTTTAGTTGTGAAGGCTGTAGTCATTCAGGGATCATATGTGTACAAGGCCTTACTCCACACATTCATTACCCGCCCACTGTGCCAGACTCTGTGCCACAGACACAGACTTGCATATAATATCCTCTTTGTCCTGGAGAAACTCGGATAGGAGCAGGGGAGGAAAACACACAAAAAGGTGACTCCCACACCACGTGAAAGCGCCTCAGGTATCTTCAAAATATATCCAGGGTCCCCTTGGCACCATATTGTGATTGACTGCCACCATTTTGTGATTGATTGGTTGATTTTCATGCTGCTAATTTCCTTGTGACACTCTACGTATTTATGGCTCACGTGTCTGTTATCTGCCCTCTCCACGCCTTGCCCTAACCAAGAGGTAAGCTACACAAGGCCTCATTTATTTATTGGTAAATCAACACCTAGAACATTCAAAACCATACCGAGCCCCCTTTGTGTGCCACAACTGGCACTCAATGTGTCTGTAATCGGGAGAGGAAGCCTGCATGGGCCCTTCATCAGGGAGCTTGCTGTAGAATGGGAAAGACATTTACCATGATCAAAGTGGAGTGTGATAAATATTATGCTAGAAGAGGATAAACTTCTTTTCAATATTTCTAGGGTTAGGATACCTGGTAGCTTTTTTATCTGCTAACTGACGCAAATGTCCACCCCTGCTTCTATGAGGACAGCATGAACACTGTGGACTAGTTATCTGGTGTCCCAGCCCTCAATAGACGTGGAAGTGCTGACCAGGAGAGAGCTTAGAGCGGCAGGCACGTTGACAGTAGGAACGGCAGCCTTAGGTGGGAAGGAAATGTTTAAAATCACAAGAAACTATTGAGGAGAAAGTCATGGGGAAAGGGCTGTCTACAGCCAAGGGCCAAACAGTCAAATGTGTTGCAGGAGGCAGACGGGGCTGATGTCAGAGCTCTGCTCACCCGGAGGAGTATCAGAACCTCTTCCTTCCTTAGACCACACCCCACGTCTTGCTGAGATCACCTTACAACTCCTTGTTCCCCCTGCCTCTTCCCTGACTTGTGCTCTGCTGTACTTCCAGGGAGGACTCTGTATCCTGCCTACCAGGGCTGAACCTTGAACACGGCCTTGGGAAAGGCTCTTCCTGGCTGCACCCGGGCCCAAACGTGAGACAGCACCACAGGCCTGCCTTCAGGGGCAGAGGGGAAACTTGTATTACAGAAGGCCCCCATCAGCTCACTCTCCCTTCCCCTGCCCCATGTGTGGGGAAATGGCAGACATCAGGGAATTCCCTCTTCCTTTCTTCCCATTACCTTTGGTTGCGTTTTAAAGATAAATTATTGAGAAGCAAATGCTTATAAGAGAGATTCCAAAGGTTTAAAAAGAGGCTGTTTCTCAAAAAGTACAGATTTGAAGTCAGATTAGCTGAGTATCAGCTCTACGGAGAAGGTTTTCCTCTGCCCGCTGCCTGCCTCCGGCCCAGACCGACTGATTCCCTCGCCCAGAAACTTGAGCTTCTGTGCATTGTGGCACCTGACAGGGCCCCACCATTCTTTCTTAACAGATCAGCTCCCCAATTAGACCGTGAGTTCCTAAGGCAGGAATTTAATTATTTTTCCTGCCAAACTCAGCATCTGGCATATTGTACACACTCAGGGAATGTCTCCTGAACGGATGAACTTAAGGGTAATGCATGTGACAGAATGTTCAAATGCACGTCTTGGCTGACATCTAAAGATGACAGATATGAGATACCAGGGAAACTGGAAACAGACCACCCTGAAGAGTTTGTAAAAAGGGTCCCGAGGATCCGTTCATCAACTCCTGAACCTTTAATCCACATGGAAGGTCAGGCAGAGATGGATTTTTAGGAAAGAACCGTTGGTTTATTGCGTGTCAGGCCTCCCTCCAGGGTGGGACGGGAGGGACACTCTCCCTTGGTGAGTCCTGAGCACAGAGCTTTACTGTGACAGGGAGGGAGTTGCACGTGCTGAGACTATGGCACAGGGTGGGCGGCGCATGACTCTTCCCTGGAGGAGACGGGCTGGCTGGCAGCTCCAGTGTAGGAGTGAAGGAGAGGTTGCCTGGGAATCAGCCAGCACTGCCAGCCTATCAGCTCCCAAAGCCACAACTGCCTCCCACAGGGCCTGGGCGGCCCACCTGTGGGAGAGCGTCCAGGGCTGTCTTAGAGTCTGCCTAAGAAGCTGGAGGTGAGCTGCTGGATCTCTAAGAAATTCAGAGAAGACTAAGAAATGTACTGGGATAGGGAGGCATTAGCCAAGACAAGGATATCTCAGGTGAGAGGTTTTCAGAGGTGGAGACTGTCCAGACACATCTGTGATGGAGCCTTATGGGGACAACATTTAGCTCTATACACCTGATGGGGTAAGAGAGCATGAAGCCCACCGATGACGGTGCTGATGGGACGAAAACTTCCCACCCCCCTAACTCCCCCTCCCTTATACCCTCTAACTACCGTGTTTCCCTGAAAATAAGACACTGTCTTATATTTATTTTTTCTCAAGAAGACACATTAGGGCTTATTTTCAGGGGATGTCTTCCTCTCTGCACCAAAATGCATGGCGTGGCTATGCAGATATGCTGCGTAGCCACACCTTTCACTAGGTCTTATTATCGGGGTAGGGCTTATGTTTAACAAATGCAAAGAAATCCTGTTAGAGCTTATTTTGGGGGTAGGTCTTATTTTCCAGGAAACACAGTACCTCAGAGGCACAAGAAAAAAGCTACTTTACGTCAGAGATGAAGTGAATAGGAAAGAGGAAGAACTTGAGCACAGAAGCATCTTCTCACTGTGGCAGACCCCAGCTGGAGGGACCAGGAGACATCTTACCTTTACTTTTCTATATTCCCTGATAATTGAATTTCTGAATTTTGGCTAACCAAAGGGACCATACAACTTGTATCATTTAAGTGACTTTGTAGTTATCTAACAACAAAGAAAAGTAATAGAACCACCAGGATTTTAAACCAGGGCAGGGAAAGTGAGCTCCACTGTGTGAACATGAAGGGGCAGTGGGAACCCAAAATAAAGTTGATTTTTTATTTTATCTCAGGAACTGTTTGTGCTACACAATTTTTGTTGGCTTTACACATGCAAAATAAAAATCAGCTGAAAATATATTCAAAGGTTATCAGGCTGGAAAGCATTGGCCATCACAATCTCCTTGTCAACTTGTTGGCTTTTTCTTAATTTTCTATAGTGGCATATATCACGTCAATTTTATACAAATGTACTGCATCGTGTATATTTAAAAGTTATGCTTACTCAGGTGGTCAGGATGACTGGGGCTCACTTTCCCCTCTCCTGAAAGTCAGGGCTCCTGACACCATACAGAGAATCAGTGCTGTCATCAGATAGTACTGCTGAGTTTTCCAATTTCTCCAAATAATTAACATGAAACTGAAATCTCATGATCCCACTGGCTACCATAAATCTGGAAATTACCAGAGCACAACAATATGAATTTATTACGGAAATGCTGACACACGCTAAATATAGTTACCCCCACAATATATTTCTGTTCCAGAGGTTGATTTGAAGTTGGCCTCCCGATTCCCACTTGCTGTCAGCAGGCGGGAGCGGGCGGTCTCGATTTACAGCACGCTACCCTCTTTGTTACAGAGTCTAGACGGCACAACAACCGCAGTGATTTCTCTCTTTCCTTTTTGCCCACACAATGAAAGCTTTTTAAAAACAAAATATTTTGTAAAGTAGCATTTTAATCACTTCTTTTCTTTCTCTCTATCGGGCAGAGCTATAAATAAACCATGAAAGTTCACATTTGATTGTCACTTCTGAAAGCAAGTGAAGGGTTTCTGCAGGGGAAAAAATAGAGGCCCTGTGCCACGGCCATGAAAGGCCTCATTCATGTGGACGGCCTGTCCCCGGCGTGCAGAGGCCAGATACAGTCAGCACACACTGCTCACCACTGCTCGTGGGGCGGCATCTGCGCCTGCCAGGCCGCTGTGTGGGTGGGGAAGACACCAGGGCCTCACGTGTTGTGGCCCAGCTTGGGAGCTCCCAAAGGGCGGTGGGCTGCACCGGGTGAGTGATCAGGGAAATGAGGCAGAATACAGAAGGGGCTCCCACAGCTCTGGGGGAGATGTAGCTTCCCCGAGTTGCAGACACACTGACACTGGCAATCTAGGGAGCAGGGTCTTGTACCTTCTCCCCTACCCAGGAGAAAGGGAACCTGAAGACTTTGGGGGGAACCTGTCAGGTAGTCTGGACAGAAGTGCCAAAGGGCACTGTGAGCGTGGCAGAGGCCAGAGTCAGGATCTACGGGGGAGAAGACGTGACCAGGACTGCCCCAGTGAAAGCCGGCTAGGACTCCCAGAAGGCAGGAACCCTGTCACCGTGGCCTATTGCTCAGCACCGTCCTGGCACTGACAGCTGCTTGGCTAATGTTTGCTAAGTTGTTAAAGGAGGGTGTAGGGACAGACAAAAGTGGTTTGGGCTTTGCCACCCACGGCCTTGTGTGTGGGACAAGATAAAGTCATCCAGGCTTTCCTGCCCATGGGAAGGTGCCACAGGTTCCTAGACAGCCGTGACTGTGCACAGTGAAGTCACGCATTTGTCACTGCTGCTTGGCAGGCTGCCGTTACTGTTCCCCTGAGTATAAAGGTGCACAAGGCCTCCTGTGAGTGTAGATAGTGGATCACAGAATGTGGACTTTCTGTGTACCTTAGCTCCCTGGCCACCAGGACCTGGAGAAGGGCAGGTCTCCCATGCTAGCCCACCAGCCGCCGTGAGCTGAACAAAGCGCATTGCACCTGCCCTCCATGCCTGAGTTTCTCTCCCTCTGTTAGAATCAGAGCACTGGTGTTATAGAAAGGCTGGTGGCTCCCAAAACAGGCCGACTGGGGTCACCCCAGGGAGTGCTCACGATGATCCATTAGGATTCGGGGAGAAAATACTGGACCATTCATATAATTTTTAGTCTAAATAAATGAATTAAGCTTTCCCAGCATTTAATATGAAGGTTGTCACTAGATGGATCAGTTGGGCCACCCCGGCTGCCACGACGTGCTGCACCTTGTTCTTACGCGTTCCAGCTTGGTGAGTTACCGGGATCATCAAGTTTTATTTAGAAGCACCCTCACAAAATGAAAAAGTGACTAAAAAAGACTTAGTCAATGGACCACAAGTGACGGTGATAATTCAGATTCAAAAAGATAAGAAAATGCTGATGGTCTTACGAGACACCAGCTCTTCACATTATAAGGTGAGAACATTGAAGCCCAGTCAGACAAGAATTGAGAAAAAAAATAAAATTACCAAGAAGACTCTTTGAGATATGAATACACAGGCATATATGAAATCATTCAGAAAGCATTAAAAAATAATTTAAAAATCATTAAAAACACAATTGGCTGTAGATATATAGCACACCTTTACCTATTGCTAATGTTAGTGTGAAGCCCTTACTGTAGGCAAATTTAAACTATTTCTTATTCCAGCTATATTTCACTTGCTTTATAGAACAAAATAATCTATAAGCATTTTATAACATGTTCACATTCTTTCATATATAAGTTTTCATGGATTGAGGCTGCAAGTTCAACTTTTATTAACTGACGTGGTGTAGGGGCCACAGCCGCCTGGCGAGCCTGGGCTTAGCAGCCGACTGCCAGCGCCGTTGCTGTGCTGCTGGTTTAAGCCAACATCTCCCAGGTGCTTCCCCTTCCTGTGCATCGTGTGAGTTGTTTCATGTACATGACCTTCTGAGCCCTCAACACGACTTTATGACACAGATATTATCATCCAACCCCGCTTTATGAATAAAGGAGCTGAACAGAGGGAGAGAATCATCTTCCTGAGGTCACAGAGCCAGTACGTGGTAAGCAGGAATTCAAGCCCCGTCTGACTCCGATCTGAGCATTCAACTTTATGTATATTATACATCTCTTAATAGACGCTATCCCTTAGAGTCTCTAGGCCCTTACACTTAGGTCTGATGGTACCATCCTCCCTGTAGTGAAAAAAGCCTGACCCTGGTGTCCTGTGGGCTTGAGTTCAAATCCCACTTCTGTAGTTTATTAGCTGTGGGATCACCTTGAGTGAGAGAGAGAGTGTGTGTGTGTGAGAAAGAGAGGGAGAGAGGGAGAGAGAGAGAGACGCGTCAGCACAGCACACTGCACCTTTCTTCACAGCTGCTGACACACAGCTCTAAAACCCACGAATCTGCCTTCTTGAGAACTCTGACTCATTTGTACTGGAACAATGAGGAGCTCACATGCTGCTGTGTGGGCTGAGGCACACGACCCCTCCATAGAAAAACAGAAAATACATCAATGCGATTTCCCTTCAATGGGCCTTAAGAAACAGCTGGTTGTTCTTTTATTTATCTGGGCTTTTTAGTTTTTATTTTTTTCCTGATGCACTCGTCTTCTGGCCTGGCCCTGGTATCCTGTGTCATCCCCACGCACTTACAACAACAACGTCCAGAGCAGGAAGGGCTTCTGGAGAGAAGAAAGAGTGGGAGAAGTCCCCCACTAATCATGACGTGAGCACCGGCCCCTCAGTTATAATTTTAAATAAACTGCATCCATCTATCTACATGCACACATTTATAAATCTTTAGAAGGGTGATTACATATGGGTGTATACATTTATCAAACTTTAAGGTGCACACTTCAGATCTGTGTATTTAATTTTATGTATATTATATCTCAATTTAAAAGTGGTAAAAGAAAAAAACACTGTATATAACCTAGTGTATGTTATTATGTTGCATTATCAATTATAAAAATGCCTACCAAGTAGAAATAAAAAGTTTTAGATTCCTAGTTCTCTAATTGGTATCATATTAGTCTCTTGATCATAAGTCGGGGGAGGTGTGGAGACTCTCTAATTCTGTAGAAAATGGAGATGTTTGTGGGAAGATACTGGAAAATACTGGGTATTACTGGACAAGCTTGTCCTGCCAGTACCTTCCTCCTCCCAGGAATGCTCTCCAGGACCTTTCACGATCTGGCCTTTTCACATAACTTCAAATATAATACCCAAACCAAAAGACTGCCCCGGCCACTCCTGGCTGAAGAGTCCACTTCTCTTAAACACCAGCTATCACAGTGTCTCATTTCCTGCCTCTGTAACCTTCACAGCACATAGCATCCTCTGAGGTCAGTGGTGTTAGTCTGTTCACTGTCTCCTATCCACCCTGGTCCTCACCTCTGCTCTGCACTCCCGAATCTAAGCAGAATCCTCAGCTTTCTTCTTCACTGATGTGTCCCAGGAGTTTTGCAGGGCATCAGGTAAACACGGGGTGTGAGTATAAATTTGTGGAATGCCCCAGCCCACACATTAGCATGCGAGCTCCTCGTTGTTCACAGTATATATGTGCTGTGTATAGATATCATGCTCATCGGATCCTCAAAGCCTTCTGCCAGCAAGGTCCTATTACATAAATTTACAGTGAAGAGACAGCCTCCAAGAGATTAAGCGACTTGCTTAAGTTAGTAAATCGCTAAGCCAGGATTTGCAACTTGCTTTACCTGGTGACTAAGACCAGGCCCACTCCTTGAGGAACTCAACAGTCCTCTAGCTTCAGTTCACAACAATCTGTCTTTGTCAAATGAAGAGTTTGGGGCCCAGTAAAACCCTAAAAGCTTGCTTTCTCCACCGTCAAAGACACATTCAATTAAGGTCATTATGCTATGCTTACAAAGTCAGGAAGGTGGACTCACTGATGTATAGAGAGACTGTTCATATTAATTATTGAAACAAACAAAATCACTGCCAGCTGTGTGACCCTGAGTGAGACCCTTCCCTCCCTAGGACTCACTTTCTCTATCAGCAGAGTGAGGGGGGTGGATTAAATTATCTCTAAGTCTTTGCCAGATCTGTAATCGGGTGGTTTCATGCACACGTGTTTTTTTGATTAACTCTCAGTTGACAAGTTACTCCTTCCTCCCCTTGGGACATTTTACTAGGGTTCTACTAGGCCCACTCTGCCAGGAAGTACACCCACTGTGTTCCATTCCAATTCAGCCAGGGACAAATATGACACTGGGGATGGTTCTACGCTAGGTAAGGCTTTCGGTTCTGTTGCAGTATTTTGAGATGGGGTTCTAATACTTCACCTGGTTGCTAAGGGATTGGGTCCTAATGCAAATATTACACAAATACTCATCCTATTTGCATGAATTTGACTTGCCTTTTATGAGTTTTCTGAAGGCAAAAATCTCGAGCTTCTTGCTAAAAGCGTCAGAAAGATTATTATAGACTCCAACACTGTAAGTTGCCAATCATCTAATAATCTACTATTGGCAGGAAAGGAAATGATTCTGCTAATATTTCTGACTAAAAAGGCAAAGATCACTTCAGCGAGCTATAATAAAAATAATACAATAGTAGCTTAATGACAATAATCACGGTAGCTAACGTTTACTGAGGAGTTACTATGGCCTAGCACTGTGTTATTAAACGCTTAGCCTACTTGGTGCAACCCCTTGAAAGATGAAAACACACACAGCTTTGAAACCCATGCTTTTAACCGTGGATTTAACATTCTGACTCTCGATTCCTTACTCCAAAGATGAAGTAACTATTTTACAGACCGGTTTTGGAGTGCTGGATGCTTCACCGTGCATGCATGATCATTGTTACTATTTACTCATCAACCGAAATGAATTTAATTTTCCCAGAAACTTTACTAAAAAGTATGAGCTTCCATGTAGACACTTCAGGCTGGAGGGGTGGGCAGGCTGGGGAAGCAGCTGGGTAGAGGTATTTGTGTGGCTTTTTTTGGTAATCATTTCCAGACAAGTATGCTTCCCTCTGCAAGCAAGCTCCCTGCTCCGTGAGGTGTGTCCCACCGCGTGACAGAGACGTGGTGATACAGGTCTTTCCCACAGAGCACTTCCCTGGTCAGGCTCCTGCTGCCATCCTGCCATTGTCAGTGAGGCTAACGACCCCAGACCGCTGCCTCTCCGTCCACCTGCAGGCCCGTCACCGCCGTGGGTAACTTCAGCACCTGTTTATAAGACCCACATGACATCCCAGCGTTACGGTTCCAAATGGTCCCACCCCAGGGACCCTCATCACCTCTTCCTACTCACTGCCACAGCCACACTCTGAATCTTATTATCTCTGAGACTGCTATACGTGGGTGTAGATTCCGATATACTAAAAATCACTTTCTGACTTCAATTGCCCATCGGTCTAATTCTCTCATTTTCTTTATCATTCAGACCAAAAGTCCTTCTCCACCTAATGGCAATTTCCAGAGTCTCAATCCCTTTCTTGTCTTTTGATCCACCTACATCTGTGGCTCTAACACCTTCCATAGCTAGAGTCCATCATCTATGGCAAACCCGCTCATCAACCAGAATCCTTCTAATACTCTCTTCATCACCAAATTCAGTAAATACACGTCTAAAGAATGAAAGAATGAATGAGCAAATGGATTAATGAACCAATGACTGAGGAATGAATCCGGGTAGGCTCCAGGAGGTACGTATAAAGCCCTGTGGCCCTCCCTGCCTTGTACCTCCTGGCATTTCCCAGCTGTCAGGTTAATGCATTCTCCACTGCTGGATGCCAGGCTGTTGAGGTCAGAGCTCTGGCCTGCCTAGACTGGACGCCGGCTAACTGAATGGCTGACACAGACACTTCACTAACCTCTGTGGATCTCAATTTACTCATCTGTAAAACAAGATTAATAGAAATAAGTATTCATAACATTAAAATAGAAAATGCATACAAACCCAAGCTAAAGAAGGGCCTGTCACAAAGCAGTAGTTCAAAACATAAGCTATTTTTATTCTAATAATGATCATACCCATCTCTACCCCAGCACTACACAAGGTCTTCTACAGTTCTCTGGAATGATGCTATTTAAAAGCAGCGCTTCCTAATCCCCTGCTGCCCGGGCCATGCTGCCCGGGCAGGGGAGTGATGAGGAGCACGGGAGGCAGGCACCGTTCAACTCCAAACCCCAGCTGATGCCGCTGCTTGGCGAGGGAAGGAAGGTGAGCCAGAGTGGAAAGGAGGCTGCAGGGAAGACAAGTGGTAGGAACTTCTAGCCCTTTTACATAAGACAAGTAAGGAAAACAACTATGTCAGCTATGTGTACAAACACGAACTTGCTCTGGCTTTCCAGAGACACAGAGATGTCACCCCGCTTCCCTCTGGTGACTATTATGGACGGACACACACGGGGATTTCACCCCGCTTTCCTCTGGTGACTATTATGGACGGGCACGTGGCATGCTGGGAAGAAAACTGGTCAGGGAATGGGAGACTAGTCCTGTAGTAATCTTAGTCTGGGCATTGTTACTTTGAATGAGTTGCTTCTTTTTCTTGGATCCCAGGGTCCCCTTCCCAAAATGAGACATTCAAGACAGATAATGCCAGTTTTGTTGTTCAAAAAGGAGTTATGGGGTATCTTTTGTGTGCCAGGCATTGTGGTAGGCACTATGGATAGGTCAGGCAGCCAGGCGGTCCTGGGCCCTAACTTCATGGAGCTCAGAGCCCATCATGGAAACAAGACATTGCAGGCATTGTACGAGGAGAAAGGCAAGTACTTGAAGGCTGTAAGGAGCTGGTTGGGTAAAGACATTGATGAAGAGGTTTCCAGCCTGAAGCAACTGCATATTTGAAGGCCCCAAGTCAACACACTATGGCATATTTAGGGGGCTGACAGGAGTCCGAGATGGCTGGAGTGAACAGAATGAAGGAAAGAATGATAACAAATGAGGTTAGCGAAGAAGGCAGGAGTCAGATTCTGGGCAGCTTTGTAAAATCACGTTAAGGGGTTCTGACATTATCACAAAGTCAAGGACAAACCGTGGGAGGATTTTCAGCCAGGACGATCCCGTTCACGCTTATAAAAGGCCGTGCTAGCTGATGTGTAGAGATGGATTAGAGAATGGTAGAAGTGGAGCCAAGAAAACCATTCACACAGCCCGTGGGATAGTCCCAGTGAGACACCAGGGTGGCCTGGAGGAGGGTGGGGATGGTGGAGGTGGAATTAAAGCCACGTGGAAGAGTGTGATGGCCTGAGGTGCAGGGGAGATGGGGTGGGCTGAGGATGGCCTGGGGATTGTGGTGGGAGTGATTACGGAGATGTGTTTCCCTGTACAGACTGTGCCCAGTACTGAGAGAGTGCTGGCGTTGTGGGCAAAGCTGAAGGTGGTAAGTTCAGATTTTAACACGCTTGAATCAAGATGCCTGTGAGCCCTCCCAACGGACATGTCATGGGCATGGCTGTCATGTGGATGGCTGTCATGGGGACACATAAATAGCAAATGACCCCTTAGAGATGGAGCAGCTGGACAGAACAGAAGACCACTGCCTACCCCTGGGGAGAAGGGAAAGGGGACCGGCCAAGGAATTTGGAAAGAACCATTCAGACAGGTGGGCGGGAAATCAAGTAAGTATGTTAGCAGTGGAAGAATGTTCTAGCAAAGGGAGCGGCTGGAGCCAAGCGCTGCAGAGGAGAAGCGGGCAGGAACTGAAAAGGCCTCTGGGTTCAGCCACGCCTCAGGTTGGCCAGAATGACCCAGGCGAGCATGACTCGGGTGGAATTCTGGGAAAGGAAGGAACATCAGCCTTGCTGAAGGAGGCAAGGGTGGGGGGAAATTGGGACCGCGGGGATGTACACCTTGTATTGTGAGCGGCAATACCTGGAGGGGCTGGCAGGTGGAATGAGGAATTTTATGTTTAACATGAAACACTGCATAGCAGTATCGTTCAACAGAAGTAATGAGAGTTATACAAGTAATTCTGAATGTTCTTGTATCTACTTCAAAAAAGTAAAAAGAAACTTGTGAATTTAATTTTAATACCTTATATTTAACCACACACTATCATTTCCCTAAGTAATCAATACAAAAAGTTACTAAGGAGATATTTCTCATTCTTTATTCATTGTACATCTTTGAAGTCTGGTTTTACCTTTTGATTTTGATGAGCTGTATCACAAGGTTCAGTAAGGCCCTCTGACTAGGAGCCACTGTGTTGGACAGCACAGGTTTAGACCATGTTTAAATGCTGATGAGGAGGGCTGAGCATTGATGGAGAGGGTAACACACGGGACTGAGAGACGATAATGGGTTGAGTGAAGTGGTGGGAATTGGTGGGGTGTCTCTTCCATTCTAACAAATATAAAGAAGAAAAAAAACTGTGCCTGGATATAGACAGTGTTATGCTGATACACGCTCACCAAAAACGTTTTCTATCATTTACCAGTTTCTGTGTTGTAAATATCTCCACTGGGGCCAAGTTCGACTGCTGATGTGGCATCGCTTGGGGAGCTGGGGAGAGAGGACCCCAGTTGGTGCTGCTGAACAGGTGGGAGCCAGCTCCAGCTCAACCTGGATCTAAGAAAGTTGCAAGATTCTGAGGGCAGGTGTCTTTCTAATGGCTTTTTCTCTTTGAAGTACTTGGTGGTTGAGAATAAGCAGGAGGTCATCTGACTGAATGTGGGATGCAGTGGGAACTGGGAAGATCTGGTAATGGTCCATGCAGATAGTAGGAGATTGAGAGGACATGATATGCTCAGCTACATTCCTGTCAGGAAAGAGATGGACACTCAGACTGAGTAAGTGAAGTAACCTTTAAAAAGGTTTAGGAAAAGAGACAAGGATCGCATTACCAGACGCAGTGGGGAGCCATTACCACTGGTAGCCTGGGGAGCAAGGGGAGAGGAAAGGTTCCCAGCGTGCAGACAGGAAGCTGTAGGGAGAGGGCCACAGACCGGGACTGTAGATCACAGTGAAGCATGGGAGACGGATGCAGCTGACCTGCAGCAACCCAGCAAGGAGAGAGCTGGGGAATAAATATCTGTATTCCATCGTCCAGGCTCCAGGGACAGCCTGGTACCCATTAATATAGACAGAAGCCTGCCTGAGTTTGTACAGTTTGTCTTATAGTGTTCAGAGAAATGGCTTCATCCTGGGTTGGGATTTCTTGAGAAGATGGGGGGAAATATAAAAATAAAACAGCTGTGTGGATTGGTCATGTCATTAGGCAGGTAGATAGATGTGACCAGGGCAGATGGTGGACATGGCTAGGCTATTCTGGATAGGTTTGGGTGACCAGGGCTATTATGGGAATGAGGCTGATTAAGATCTAGTTTGTGGGTTGTTTTCAAGACTTTGCACGTGGGTTGTTTGAGAACAGAGTTAATTAAGACCCTGGGAAACTTCTAAGAAGCAGCTGATTCTCCTCAAAGTTGTGTATATAACTCCAAACTGTACGTTCTCTGGGGCCTGCAGTCACTAGGATGGGGCCTGGCTTGCTGTGCAAATCATTAATAAACTTCATTGGAAAAACTTTTATTTGCTTTTTTCAATTATTTCAGCGACTGCCTCGAGACACTGTGCTGCTCTAACAATGTGGGAACAGAGTTGATGGGTATGGGAAAGTGAAAACCAATTCTGGGAAGAGCCCTTCAAGGTGCATGTTAACCCAGTGCTTCTCAACCTTCCTGATGCCGCTGCAACGTATTTTCATTGTTAAAAGGGGGTCGCGACCCACAGGTTGAGAACCCCTGTACCCCATGTTAGAGAGAAGGAAACTAAAACTCGAAGCATAATGCGGCTTGCCCAAGAGAGCAAATTTAGCTAGTGGCAGAGTCAGGAGACAGGTCTGCCTACCTGGAAAGCATTTTCCACCTTACCACGTCACTGCAAGCAAATGAACTGTTTGTTTTAGTCGGGGAGAGGAGACACATTTTAATGTTCACTTAAGCTTTTAGTTGAAGCTGAAGAAGCATTATTAGAATTTTCTATCTCCAATATAAAAACTCATGTACAATGAAAAAGCAAGGATTCACTGAGAACCCTTGGGCATTTTCTTCACTGGTGACTACTGCAAAATGTGCGAGCTAAGAGATAGAGGAGGAGTATGCAAGGGCGTCTTTGTGAAATAGGAGGGGAATCAAGTCCTCAGGAGTGCTCTGTTCCCCCCCAAGGCAGTAACTGACCCAGGACCCTCTTGTGTAGGCCCTGTGGTTTGGGTAGAAATGGCAGAGAAAGTGTGCTTGGCGTCCCCCGTGTGTCGGGTACTTAGGCACAACCTGTTGGCATTCTCAGGGGCTTGGCACATGATGAGAGCTTAGGGGGAAATAAGAATCTTCTGGGGATAATGTTATCAAACATGACACGGCCCAACAACAGGACGAGAGGGTGGCGCCCAGAAGCACTGGCAACAGCTGGGACAGCATTCCTGCACCACGACTCGGGCCTAATCTCTCTTGACCCGTTTATGAAATTTCCTCATTTATAAAATCTGACCAATCTATAATGGGTGGTTGTAAGGATTAAATGAGACCATGAATACAAATCTCTTGGCACAAGTGAGCGCTCAGCAAAAGCTGATCCTTGCCCCTGTCCTGTCTGTCTCTGGTCCTTCTACTTGGATTTAACCATTTCTTTTATCCCAGAATCACCACTTTCTTCTGACGTTGGATTCCATTTCTGAGGAGACGAGAATGGTTTCCTACATCTTCCCAATCATGATTACCGTAGTTTTGTTCTGTCTTTTGGTCACTTTTGGGACTTGGTGACTCCAGGTGGCCATTTTGGGGGAAACCACAGTATATTGGACCAGGTTCCCCCCCACATCTTTGAATAAATACTAAAATATTTCTTTACCTTTTACCCCCATTCTTGTTTACCATCTGGTGCCTGGTTTGGCTGCATCTGTGTTTACTTAGTGACTTTAGGCGAAGGCCGAGTTTACACATGGGAAGGAGAGGGCACTGCTGATTTCTTCCATATGCCCCTCTATTCATACATTATGATTTTGGTGATCTCTCCAGCACAGATCCCTTCAGACAACGCTTACACTGCTCCTCAGGGACCCATGTCTTTGTGTGTTCAGCTGGGAGATTTCGTAAGCACATGGTTTTTTCAGTGACCATTACCATTAGTGTAGCTTTGAGATGGGTTCAAAATTAATGTTCTTGAAGGTTCTTCTTTTTGAATGGAGGGGGCTTATTTGACTTGACTAATTCAGAGCAAAGAGTCAGGAGACCTGGGTTCTGGGCCTGCCTCTTCATTTGAACGTGGTGTGAATTCGCACGACTTCTATAACCACCTGGCCCTGGGCTTGCTCCCTCACAGATCCGGGCTTGGGTGAGGGACGCTCTGGTCAGTAGGAGCTGCACATTACCCCCCTTCCCCTTTCTTTCCTCCTCTCATGTGGTGCTGGGTTTCTGATTTGCACAGACTGGTGTACAAGCGTTGTGTTTTCTCTCTTCTCGGCTCCCAGTACACTGTGTATGGGGGAAAGGTCAAGAAAGAAATCCCTTGTCCTGTACAATGCACAAATGAGAGAGAATAAACTCCAGCTCTCGGGTTTTTAAACATCATTTTAATTTCTTTTTGTATGTTCATTTGAGACTCTGTTTACTGTGATGGCAGGAGCTCTGGAGCAGAGGCCTGGGTGTGAAACCTGCCTCTTATTTACTCCCCTGTGGCTCTGGGCTGGTTTCTTAATTTTACCCAGTTTGGTTTCCTTCTCTGTAGGACAGTAGTAACTGCTGCCTTGCAGGGATGGGGGGTGGATAAGTAATCGTTGACTCCCTGCTCAGTGTGGTGCACGAAGCCATGCTCACAGGTGCTGGTTACCCCATGTACCTTGCCAATTCATTGGTAAGAAGGCCACGGGCAAAGTGTGTCCTCAGACAGGCAGGCTGAAGACACCCAGAGACAGCACAGGATCACAGCAGAAAATTGTGTCCTCAGACAGGCAGGCTGAAGACACCCAGAGACAGCACAGGATCACAGCAGAAAAGTGTGTCCTCAGACAGGCAGGCTGAAGACACCCAGAGACAGCACAGGATCACAGCAGAAAAGTGTGTCCTCAGACAGGCAGGCTGAAGACACCCAGAGACTGCACAGGATCACAGCAGCACCAGAACTTGGGACACCAGACTCCCAGGCTCTAGACCAGTGGTTCTCAACCTACCTAATTCCATGACCCTTTAATACAGTTCCTCATGTTGTGGTGATCCCCAACCATAAAATTTTTGTTGCGACTTCATAACTGTAATTTTGCTACTGTTATGAATTGTAATGTAAATATCTGATATACAGGAGACCCCAAAGGGGTTGCGACCCACAGATTGAGAACCGCTGCTCTAGACGGTCCCGGGAACTGCAGGGGGTGGGGTAGCACAGAAGACTGGTGGGATCAGCTGGGACAGGAACTGGGCTGAGGGAGGAAGGTGGCCTAACCTCGCCCCAGAGGGCTGGTACATGGAAAAGAGGTTCTCAGGGCCAGGATGTATGTGTGGAGTGGGGTGGGGTGGGGTGGGAGTAGGGAGAGCAGGGAATTTTTTGCACGTGTGAATGTCACCCAGTCACTCTAAGAGTTTCTCCCTTCTCCCATTCCTTTCTCCCCCACCTCTGCCTAGGAGAGTGAAACTCAAAGGAACAAAAATTCTGTGAATCAACATTTTTGGATATGGCCAGGCAGATAGGTAAGCCTGTGTTTGGTAGCCTGGGCAGGAAAGCTTGTATAATTGATTTTAATAAGCCAACTAATCCTTGTCAGGTAATCAAGAAATAATCTGTCAGGTTAGAGGCAAGGACAGAAAAAGAAAGGACTTTGTACACAGTCTCCCCTGGGCTCTCTCTGCTCCTGCTTGGTGGCTTGTGCACTGTCCCCGAGACCTCCCCCTCTGTGCTGGGGGACTCTGAGGGGAGAGAGCCTGCCCTTGCCCTGGGGACTATTTCAGGGCACCAAGAGGGCAGGGAAGGGTCTCTGCATTCTTGCCTCCTGCCCCACATGCTATTAGACACAAATCTGTGTCCGTCTGTCTCCATGTGCCTGAGTTTCCTGCATGTCCCAGCTGAGCTCAGAGTTGAAGGATGGGGGAAGGGCACCTGTAGCAGAGAGAGCCACATGGAGGAAGGGAAGGTGACACCTGAGGAATGAGAGGGGCAGTGGGTGAAGCAGACAGAGCGAGAGGAGATGGAGACAGAGCTGAGGAGGGGAGGGGCACGTCACGACCCCCACGGTGTCTTTCCCAGGAGCACCTGCTGTCACCAGGCTGTTCTGCCACAGTCAGGTACAGAGGTCCAGGGGCAGACGAGCCACCCCAATAAGAGGGTTGTTCCGGAGGCAGATGGCAGGCTTTGGTGATGGACAAGATGAGTGTGTTAGGAAGAAAAAGTTGTCAGAAATAACTCACTCTAGACTTCTGGGCTTGGGCACACAGGCACTGATGTTGAGTCAGGGAGAAGGTGGTACTCTGGGCTGTTCGCACAGAGCATCTGTCTGTAGATCTTTCCCTGCTTAATTCAGGGACAGGAGCTAAGGGAGCGGGAGAGCTCAGCCTTGCCTTATTGTTCTGAGAATACAGAGTAACAAAGAAAGAAACCACAAGGAACAATGTTGCAAAGATTCCTCAGAGACCAGGCCAAAGCTTACATCACCAGCCAGTCATGTGGGTCTGCAGCTCTGTTAATCTGTAAGAAGTGGATTTGTCCTTGCGTTATGAGATCTGGCACTTACACCTGAGATGCAAAGGCACTCTTCCTGCTTCCTTCTTCCTTTAAAGCAGGGGAAGTTCTGGATAGCCAGGGAGTTAAATGAAGCCCCCGGGCACCCAACACAGTGTCTGGGGCCCAGACCTTTCCACAGGGGTGTCTCTCCAGTTCCTGCATGCAGTGAGGAGGGGGGACACAAAAATGTGTCAAGAAGAGAACCTGAAGCCATGGAAAAATGCCAGGCCCCTTATGCACTGAGACTGGACACACACGAGCCTTTATCTGGGGGAGCATGGGCCGGGGGACTCCTCCAGGACAGGAGTCCTGGCAGGATTTGGACACAGGACTCAGGAAGCTCAGCAGCTTTTCCAAGCCAGAAGGGACATGGGGAGGCCTGCAGGTAACAGTAGCTACTAGGTAAAGAAACCTGGATTAAACTCAGGTAATCTGCCTCCAGGAATTGGAAGGGGAAGGCGGGGAATGAACAAAAGGTAGCAGGGTTGAATAGCAGCGATTACTGGGGTGCAGGGCAAGGGGGCATCCAGGCACTCAGAGGCCGCATGCTGGGTTTTACAATTTCATCTAAATCAGCGGTTCTCAACCTGTAGGTCTGCACTCCTTTTTTCTATCTGTAACAATGCAGCAATTAGGAAGGTTGAGAACCACTGATCTAAATTCAAAGGTGGAAGGCAATGTAGGAGTTTGAGGGTGTGAGATTTTTGTTTTCCTGTGGCCTCTCCTATCCCAGTGGGAAGGCAGCCCCGGAACATGAGATCAGTTAGAATAGCTGGATCAGTTAGAATACCCAGTTAGAGGTCTGGGTGGGGGTGGCAGTATAGTTTGCATGAATTAATCAGCTAACTAACCAACCAGCTAACCTCCTTAATGCTTTCTTCCCGATCCTCTCCCTCGTCCTCTTTTCCTCCAACTCTGTTGCCTTCTCTTCCAGCCTGAGGTGGGAAACAGTGACAAGAACCCTGCCCGCTCAGACTCTGGCATTCCTTCACCTGCATCGGCCCCTCCTTTTCTGGGCCCGCCTGCTGAAAGGGAGCAGCTGCTGGTATCTAGAACAACTCCCAGCTGTTCCTCCAACTTTTCTCAAGTGTCTCTTAGTGTCAATGCCTCTAATTAGTTAAAATAGGAAGGGGGGGGGGTGATAAACACAGCCGCACAAGAGAGCCCTAATTTTAGCTGCAGCCAAAAGGACTTTCCCCTAAATACACTGTGATCTCAAAATACTTAGCTAAGCGCGTATGTACGCGGCAGGGACAGAATTTAAAGAGCTACAGAAGTAAAATCCAGAGGCCAAATGGGACAGCCCCTGCCGCTTTGTATGAGTAGATCGCAGAGGAAAGGCGTGAGAATCCGCTGAGCCCCACGCCGGGCCGGGTCCCTGCCTCCTGCTTCAGCAGGCAGCACTGCAGCCGTTCATCCCACTCTGACAGTGACAGGATGACACAGGGACTCACATCACCTCCACTTTACAGATGAGGAAACTGAGGCTCAATGAGGTTCATCTTACTTTGTACCATGACACAGCTAATGGGAGAGAGCGAGGATTTAAACCCTTCTAGCCAGGGAAGATGGGGCCTCGGACCGAGGACAGATGGGGCACTGGGCAGACAGTTTAGCAGGGATTCGGGGAAGGGCATTGGGGCAAAGATCCAGAGGATTCTGGCTCTCAGAGGCTGAGCGGCATCACTGTAGGAGTTGGCAGGAATCACTCTGTGCTGTGACTTTTTCCAATCTTAAAATCCCTCCTAGCTCTCACAAGATAGGCCAGAGGAATGAGCAGGCTGCCACTAACAATTTACAGGTAGATAAATCATTTGGAGAAAGCCCCCCACCCTTCACTGCAGCCAGAGAGACCACTGCTTTCTGCAATCGAAGGCGTGCTGTTTGGCAAAGGAATCGGAACGGGCTAAGCGCTCCTCCCCCCACCTACCACTTTCCTAAGGTTATGGTAGAATCTGGGCTCCTTCAGAAAAGGGGCCACCTGGTAGGACTCATCATGTCAACCTCCTTCCTCTCAATTCAAGCTTAAAAGGTCTCTTCTCTGGGAAGCTCCCCAGTGAGGTTTTCCACGCACATCTGGAGACTCTCCACAATAGGCCTTTGAAGCGGCCTGACGTGTTCCGGGAAAGTCTGCCTCACTGGGCTGAGGTTTAAAGAGCAGAAGCCCACATTTATTTTTCTTTCCCGCCTTCTTCGACAAAACTCCCCCCAGTGGTTTGCGGGCATTCGCAAAGCAGCCTCGATTTTCAGCTCACTTCTTGTAGGGCTGGAATCTTAAAGAAGAACAAAAATAGAGCCAATTCAAAAGGGGCGCTGGTGTCACTGGGTCTGTTTACGATTCAGCTCGTCCACCAGGCTGAGTCGTGCTTACTCATTGTTGTAGCAGAGAGAACGTGGGCTTTGGAAGCAAATAGTCCTGCTCTGTCACTCAGCACTGGTGACATTGTATCAAGTCACTAATACTGTGTGAGGCTTGGTTTCCTGATCTGTGCAGTGAGTTAACAGTGGCTGCCTTGTGTGGGGTACTTCACGCTGATGAGGTGGGCTAAGTCAATAACTTTGCACGTGGCCTGGCATGGACGTTAGCAGGTCTGTGCTGTCCTCTCTGTTGGGTCACTCTCCCTCATCCAGGCTATCAGCCACTCTTAATTTTTGGGGGGGAGGGGGACAGAGTCTCAAGCTGTCACCCTCAGTAGAGTGCTGTGGTGTCATAGTTCACAGCAACCTTAAACTCTTGGGCTGAAGAGATTCTCATATCTCAGCCTCCCAAGTAGCTGGGACTACACACCCACCACAATACCCAGCTATTTTTTGGTGTTGTTGCAATTGTCATTGTTTTTAACAGGCCCGGGCCAGGTTCAAACCCACCAGCCTTGGCGTATGTGGCTAGCGCCCTACCCACTGAGCTACAGGCACTGCCAGCCACTCTTCATTTATAATCAACTCGGGGGATAGTTTTCTACTCTAGCATCTCTTTAGCTCCTTCTTGCTTAGGCTAGCTACAGTAGGTATCTGAAATGCTTCAAAACATTCCTGTTTTCTGGTCCGTAGTTTATGGTTATTTCTGTTTTAAGTACATGTCCACCACACTGACCCACCACTGTGACAACTATGGACAGGGGTGTCTTTCTCTTTCACTGTTACAGCTCCACACCAAGCACCGTGCCCAGGACATCAGTGTGCTCAGTGAGTATCAACAGACCAGCTCTGCCACATCTAACAATCCTGCATCGAGCACCAACTCACGTCAGATCTATTCCAGCTTCTCAAGCTATTGCCATGAATGAACCAGGCACAGCCCTGCTTTCATCAGTTTACACTCTAGCAGTAGAAGTCAGGGAGGACAGTGAAGAAATCCACAGACAGACCTGTGGTGATAGTGCCAGCATAGAAAGAATCTGGATGCCATTACTCCTATGCTTACAACAAGAGAAAAGCTAAAACACTGCAAAATCACGAATGTTTCTTGGATCCATTGGAGAACTGAGGTTACAGCAGAAGCCACAGTCCTGAAATATGGAGCGATAAGAGTCAGGTGAGGCTTAGCTGAGACCTCCTTTCTTGGAGCAGAAGCCACTGGAGCCATGAACCTGTAGTGACAGTCAGTGGAGATGTGACGTCCTGGGGGCCGAGTGTGAGAGTAAGAGCTTCTGGAAGCTGCAGTGTTTGGGGTGGGGGGGCATTTTCATGGGTTTTAGCTCCAGGAATCCTAGTGGGTTCTGACTGTCGAGAGTCAAGAATGACCTCTTGGCTCTGGCAGAAGAAGAGAAAGAGTAAGTACTGTGAAATATGCCAGAGACGTCTCCTTACAAAGGTGGACTCGCAGGGGAGAAGACAGTAGCAAAGCCTCCGTGCACCCAAGGGAAGGACGACTCTTCAGCTCTAGTCCCTGCTGGCCTTCCCGTCTCACTATAGTGTTGGGGGGAAGCCTAAGAACTATTTGCTTCCAAATTTTTGAAGGTCCCTGCTCAGGGACACAGGCCCACTCAAAGACTGAGATTTAGTGAAAAGGTGATAGATTGTTTTTCCTTCCCCATATACTTTAAAACCATGCCACAGGACTGTACCATAACAGTGGGTTACAGCTCAAAGTGCTGCAGGATCCAGAGTCTACCTGGGGAACAGTTCTCAGGAAGGCCCAGAGACAGCAGGGGTGATGGGGGCAAGGTCAAGGGAAGAGTCTGACACCTCTGGCCCTTTCAACCACAGCAGACTTTAAACGTAGTTCAGTTTCTAACCGAAAATCTCACATAAAAACCTACTCATCTCCGTTCCCATTAACTGACACATATGTCCAGGTTTCAACCAAAGAAATTAAGACATACTACAAGGCAAGCAAAAAACATTGTCCAAAGAGAGAAGGCAAAGATAGGAACCAGACTCAGGATAACACAGATTTGGAATTACCCTAGGACTTAAAACAACTGTGATTAATACGTTAAGTGTCCTAGCAGAAAAAGTAAAGAACATGAAAAAACAGGTGGGTAATGTAAACAAAGAAATGGAAACTCTAAGAATAAAGAGGAAATCCTAAAAATAATTTGATACCCTAACAGAAATGAAGAATACGTCTGAACTCAATGGGAGGTGGGCGGGACCAAAGAAAGAATCAGTGAGCGTGAACACAGATCATTAGAAACGTCTCAGACTGAAACGTTAAAAGAAAAACAATGGAGGGAAAATCCCAGAATATTCAAGAATAATTTCAAAAGGTGTAACATATGCACGGTTGGGGCAGGAGATGAAGAATGAAGAAAGAACGCAGCAGAAGAAACACCAGAAGTAATAACGGTCAAGGATTTTCTACAATAAATGGCTAACACCAAGCCACAGATCCAAAAGTTCAGAGAGGACCAAACAGAATAAATCAAAACCTGGGCATATCACATTCAAATCTTAGAAAATCAATGACAGAGAAGATTTTGAAAGAAGCCAAAGGGGGAAGGGGGGAATTTCCACCTGCCCCGTAGAGGAACAAAGGCAGGAATTACGGTGAACTGGCCAGTGAAATGATGTTTTTAAATTCTTGAAAGGAAAAAAACCCACACTAGCCCAGAATTCTATGTCTGGTGAGATTAGCCTTCAAACATGAAGGAGAAAGACAGACTTTCTCAGAAAAGTAAAACATGAAGAAATTCATTGAAAGGAGACAGACCCTACAAGAAATGTTAAATTCTTCAGAGAGAAGGAACATGACGTAGTCAGAAACTTGGATCTACATAAAGAAAAAGCATCAGAGAAGGAGTAATGGAAGGTAGATTAAAATATCTATTTTTCTTACTCTTGTTCAATATGTAAGATAACTATTTCTTTAAGGTGGCAACAGTAACAATGCATTGGTGGTGAGAGCACATGGTTAAGTGGAGTGAATTACAGCAACCCTGCAAGGGACAGGAGGGGGGACCCGGAGGACATCAGGACAGCCCTGTTAGGTCCCTGCAGGTAAGTGGTGCAGGTAAGTGGTGCAGTGTGAGTTGAAGACAGACTTAGATTAAACGTGTATATGACAAACTCTAGGGCAGCCATTAACGGTATCATTTTTAAAAAGAAGTAAACCTGATATGCTAAGAGAGGAGATAAAATGGAATTTATGTAATATGCCTCATGAAAACCAGAAAAGTTGGAGGGGGGAGAAAAAAGAAAGTATAACAAATATAAAATAAAAATATAAAATATAAACATGACAGAGAATAATCCCACTATGTTGATAATCACTTTATTTGTATATTGTTTTATTGCAAATGTTACTGTTGATAATTGAATTGGTGGGGTGACCTTATAACTTTATGTGTAGCAGATGGAGCTTAATATTTATGTGAACACTAAATGTATTGCTTTTTTATTTATCATTGGAAGACTGCTTGTGGTATTTTGACTGAAATTATAAGCCAAAACAACTGGCTTGACTGAGTACACGGGATCTTAATATGGGCTACAAGAGAAATTGTGTGGGCCTGACTAAATGGTTAAATGGTTACTACTTCTCCTAGACTCCCGAAGAAGAGGGCCCTCATTCTTATGGCTCCTGATGGTTAACTCTGCTGTTTGTATATTTAATTTTCACTTTAAATCAGTGGTTCTCAACCTTCCTAATGCTGTGACCCTTTAATAAAGTTCCTCATGTTGTGGTGACCCCTAACCATAAAATTATTTTCGTTGCTATTTCATAACCGTAATTTTGCTGCTGTTATGAATCGTAATGTAAATATCTGATATGCAGGATGGTCTTAGGCAACCCCTGTGAAAGGGTCATTCAACCCCCAATGGGACTGCGACCCACAGGTTGAGAACTGCTGCTTTAAATGGTTTAAATATACCAATTAAAGTTTCCCAGAGTAGATAAAGAAATAAGGCCTACAAAAAAATCACTTTTAAATAGAAAGACTAAAAAAGCTTAGAAGTAAAGGGGTGGGGAAAGCTATACCATGTTGACAGTAATCAAAATAAAGCTTCAGTAGCTCTATAACCTTTAGACAAAAGAAGATATTGGGGATAAAGAGGGATATTACATGATGATCCATTCTCTAAGACCAAGCAATCTTTATTGTATAGAGATCAAACAAGAGAATGTCATAATACTTGAGGGAAAAAAACCCCAAACTATACACTGTCAGGATCTGCTTCTGACACCACTTGTTAGGGCCCAGGACTGGCCAGGTCTGGGCCCGGCTTAGGTAGTTTCTGGATGCGGACAGCTAAGCTACCTTGCTCAGGAACAGTTTCTCTTAGGTGCTTGAGGGCTATCTACCTTAGCTGGAGAGAGAGAGAGTCTTAGAGAGAGTAAAGCAGTCTTCTTAGATCAGATAGATCTTAGTCTTTAGCAGAGCTTGGTAATCTTCAGCAGAGAGATGCCGTGCTGGCGTTCTGCAGGCAGGAGAGGAGACAGAGTCAGAGAAAGTGGATCCGTGATAGAATGCGCATGCTCCCCACTGCCTTCTCCTCCAGCCTAATATAAGGCTGAGCTCGTGCCTGTCAAACCCACAGGTGTAGAGACTGCCAATTCACCTCTGCTCTCATCTCGCGAGCTCTCTCATGCTTGTTAGAACCAAATCTCTCTCCATGCCCTTTCCACCAAGGTGTTCCATTACAGGTATTTCTTCACTCTCACTCCTCCTAGCCATAGGCTATACGGGCTGCTACATTTCCCCTCTTTTTTATATACAAACAAAATCATTTTTAATGTGGTAATGGTAGTTCTTCTTGTTATCTAGCCCTTTTCTTTCTAGGCAAAAGATGGCAATTGTCAGATTTCAGGTATGGACTCTTTAAATAAGGTAGCCCAATACAGATGTAAATATCAGCCACAGCTAGGGGAAAACAATGATTGTGATGTTAATTCCCTTAAATTCCCCTTTTTAAAATGGAGAAAAGAAACTGAGAAATCTTTCCTGAGAGAATTTACCATTTCTTTAACTGTAGGAACTTTCCTTTGATATTTACTTAACTTGGAACAAACATAACACTTTCCTTGCAATCTTTGCAAGCAAGGACTTTTCTCTAGACATTCCAAAGGTTTTGCTACTCAAGGTACTAAAATCCACCCTTCACAGATCGAAAAAGACTGTTACTCGTGGATTAATGGTTCCACACTTGGCAGTTCCTCTCGTGGAACTGTTTCTCATGGTCCAAAAGGTACCACCCTTCACCATTCCTCAATAGCAGAGTTTTTCCCGCTTTCAAGCTCTTTTCCAGCGAAATTTTTGCTAAGTGATTCCAGACTCCTTTTTTTTCCAAATGGAGTTCCCTAACACAAAGGTGGTTTAACTTTTACTCTCCCCTCCTTTTGTTCTCACCTCTCATAATCTTCCAAAGGCTTCACTTGCTTCCGAGTGGCACTTCCCCTTTGGGCCGTGTCCAGTCTCCTTAGCTGGACCCAGTTATAGTGCACAGACACTGATGGTCTTTTTTCTTTCAGCCTTTTACTGTTGGTTACCCCTTCACCACGCAGGATAACCTAATACTCCACAAACACACTTAATCTAATTATCCTCCATTGTCACCCATTGGTCTGGTTTAATTTCCCCAGTTTTACACTGAGGCACCACAGGTCTAACCAAGCTGGCAGAATGCTCCCACGGCATAGAATTGAACTGTTTTTTCTGAGAATGGTTTGAAATGAAAATATTAAACTGTTTTTTCTTTGATTTACCAGTGGGTCCTGATTCTAGCCCAACTGATAATTTCCCTACAATAAAGGTGTTCCATCTCTATCAAATTG
>CAUYTI010140580.1:0-13902 GCA_963575145.1 Galago senegalensis | reverse complement strand
AGCCACGTACACCTAAGGTGGCGGGTTCGAATCCCCAGCCCGGACCCGCCAAACAACAATGACGGCTGCAACCAAAAAATAGCCGTGCGCTGTGGCGGGCGCTTGTGGTCCCAGCTACTTGGGAGGCGGAGGCAAGAGACTTGCTTGAGCCCAGGAGTTGGAGGTTGCTGTGAGCTGTAATGCCACGGCACTCTACCCAGGGCGATAGCTTGAGGCTCTGTCTCAAAAAAAAAAAAAAGCTACCATCATAGCCATACTATAGCATGGCGTTATATGGCTCTTTCCTTTGCCATTGCTGCTTTTTATTTTCTTTCCTTATATTTTATAGCTTTATCAGTATATCTGATCCTTAGCAATATATTGTTTGATGTGTAAGCTTTATAAAAGTGGTGTCATGCTGTACGCAATTTTCTGTGACTTACTTTTCTTACTTAACTTTATGCTTCTAAGATTCATCCAGGTTATATGCACTTGTAGTTTATTCGTTTTCAGTTTTGTGCAATACTTCATTGTGTGCACAAGCCACAATGTATTCACTCATTTTCCTACTGCTGTATATTTAGTTTGTGTCATCTGCTATGACAAATTTTTGATCTTATATGCCATGTGGTTTTGAAATTCTTTTTCCTGCTTTCTGATACATATAGGGGAAACATTTTCACAGACGGTTACTCTAACTGTGATTGGAGAACAGCAGCAACTTCACCACCTAGATGCTTCAAAGAAATGCACATTCACAGAGTACACCCCAGGCCTACTAAAGCAGAGTTTCCAGGGGTGGGACCTTAAAACTGTGTGGCCATCCATATGATTCTGTTGCTTATTAAAGGAGAAGCAGCACTGTTCTAAATATATATATAAGAGTGGAATTGCTGTGTCATATACAGGTATACAAATGCTCAATTTCATAGGGTAAAGGCCAACTATTTTCCAAAGCAGTTTCAAATATTTCAACGTATACTCCCTCCAGCAGTGTCTGTATGGTCTGCACTCCATCCACATCCTTGCTAACAGTCATTATTTTCACACTTCTCAAGTTTTGTCAATCTAGTGGGCATAAAATGTCTAGCTATTTTTGTGTGTTAATAAGTCCTTCCCTATATACAGTACATAAACATAAAGATATTCTATATTTTCTTTTAAAACTTTAAAAGCTTTTTCTTTCATGATTATGTATTTAACTACTCTAGAATTGATCTGGAGGTATTGTGTGAAATAGATACCTCTCTGTCTTTATCTCTTTCTCATGCAAACCAGCTCTCAGCAGAATCAAATTACATTTCCTTCCCCCTTTCTCCCTTCTTCTCTTTCTCTTTTCTTCCTTCTTTCCTCTTCTATTCTTTCTTTTATTTTATTGGAAATATGTGCCATTTATATAATCATAAATAAAATTAAACAAATGAAATGAATCCTAAACATTTCTTAAGACAATGATATGAAAAGCAGAAAAAGTTATATTTATGTACAGATAGGAAAACATTAAAGAATACAAATATCTATCTAATAGCAAGAACAGAAAAGACATTGCAGGAAAGGTGGAATAAAAGTTTTTAGACAGTAAGAGTCATTAAGAAGGAAGATAAATACAATGGCATCTTATGTCAATAATAGAAAAAAATCCAAAGGAAGAAATGCATTACAATTTTCAAAGGAGAAAGAGAGACACAAAATGACATTCTTTAAATGTATCAGACATAAGAAGAGGTTGAAGAAAAATAGCGTCCATTTGCTAGTTGGAGAGGGAAAACTAATAGCAGATGACACTAAGAAGACAGAGGCTTTAAATCTTTTCTCTATCTTTAGAATTTGTCAAAAAGTCAATTGGTGTCTAAAAGCTAGACAAGGCAGTATAAAGAGTGAGTTGAACCAAAATAAATGGGAAAAGAGAAACTGACAGAGGGTTATGGAATTTGCTGGATTAATTGCTGAACTGTGTGTTCCTTGAGTCTGAGACTGTTCCACCAATTCCTACAGCCCAGTGTATAGTACCTGGCCTATAGGAGGTGCCAGAATTTAATTACAGAAAGCCTATTATGTTTAAGGCTCTGAGCTAGGCATTAGGGATATAGTAGTGAATAAAACAAATATTGTTCTTGCTGTCATGAAGCTTCTAAGCTAGTAAGAAAGATGGTCCCTAAGCCAATGAGGTAGGAAGTTAATTAGCTTCGGTAGTGCTAATGGTAATGGAAGAGGGGAGCAGGCATGTAATAGAAGATGTGACCAACTCTGGGGGGAAAGGAGTGTGAGTTTGAGAATGAGAGTATGAAACAGATTTCATAGCTTTATAAATGCTCTAAACCTTAACTCGGGGGGATGCTATGGCTATTGGAAACACAACAACAACAGTAGTACAGGAGAACCTCCATAACTGACCACGTCCCTACATTGACCACCTTCTAAAGTTGACCTAATTTTCAGAGACTGAACAAGCATCACATGTACATATCAGTACAGTAGGCCTAGTTCCTTATGTTGACCACTTCTGCATGTTCACCAATTTGTTACTTATGGAGGTTCTACTGTATTTCCCTTCCATCCTCAATCCCACTTTCTCCTAACCCAACCCAGCCTACAAACACTTCGTGTTCTTAAGCTATGCCAGGGATAAAGAAGTAAAGAACACATGAAAAGAAAAAAGAATCAAAAAGAGTAATAGTAATAACAAAAGAAATGCAAGATGTGTCCTGGAGTGTAGTTCTGAATTTTCTTTCTTATCATTTTTACTGCATATGAATCTGATGTATATTTTTGAAATGTTTTGTCTTTGTCCATTTACTTTACTCGTTATTTCTTACATTCATGATTTCCAATAATCTAGGCCTAGGCAAGGGGATACTTGTTTCAGAGGACCCTCCCTCAGTGGCACCTATGTCCATGTCCATGGGGGCAAAAAGCCCACAGAGCCAAGGGCCCCTCCCCACCATGGGCTAGTTCCCCTTTCTAGACCATGCTCTGGCTACTCAAGATCCCAGAATTCTTTCCTCAGACAGTCCCTGGCTTGTTGCTAGGACCTACATGGGCTACAACCTGGAGGCCGGCTTCCTGGAAAAGACCATAGCTCTTGAGTGTGCACTGCTAGGCCAGAAGTGGCAAAGGGAACCTGCTTATGGAGGGTGATTAAGGTTTGGGCTTACAGACTGGGTTGTCTGAACCATAGGCCCAGGAGACCCTTGATGATATTCTACAGAGCTAGGGGTGAGAAGCAGAGTGGTTGGGCTGTGGCCCTTGACTCTGACTCTAGGCTCTGACCAACTCACTGAGAGCAGTGAATATGTTAGTTGATCTTTTCATTTTATAAGCATTTTCTGAGCACATATTTGTGGTGTGTAGGGTATGCTGTGCAACCTGGGGGTGCAAAGATGAACAAGACAACTTCCTGTCATGAAGGGACTTTGGGGCAAAGACACATGTAAACAACTGTCTATGAAATAAGCCCAACTAAAGTAAACACCACAAGAGCAAGAACCACTTGTATTACTTTGGGAATTCAGAAGAGGAAACTATTTTTCATTACTGGAGGAATTTTAAGAAGGCTTCACAGAGAAACAAAGTGGAGAAATAATTTGCTTAGAGTTGAAAGAGATGTATTCAAATTCTAGAACTTTACTTATTGTCTCTAAACCTTCATTTCCTCATAGGGATTTTATGAGATAGTATATCTAGAAACTTTTATCATAATGCCTGATACATAAAAGCGATATATGTTGCATATTCTCTTTATTCTTTAAAAGATTTTTTTTTAGTGTCATGAAAACTTTGTACTGCGTATGCAGTTATGTTTCAAGTTGCCCTGAAAACATGACTGGGTTGTGTGTGTGTTGGGAAGCTTAAGGATGGTTGGAGCTTTGCATTCCCAGTGACATATGTATATTATTATTTAACAAATGTTCTTTGATTAAATGAATAATCAAATTAAGATTCATCTCCTTAAGCTGATGGAAAGTCTTCTAAGGCCGAGTGAGAGTTAAATGATAACTCTGCAAAGTTCAAAGGTTATGATTTTCCTCTGCAGTGGTAGGCCTTGCTGCAGGTGCCTGAGCTTGTTTAATTTCAATAATTTTGCATCTGGGAAGTATACATATAATGAAGTATGATGGCAAAATGACAAATATTTTTCCTTTCTGGGGCTTCTTGCTTAACTTAGAGAATCATAACAATCTTGTGCTCTACTAGGCACAAATCCTATACTAGTCGCCACTCTTCATCTAGATATTTGATCTTGGAGAGCCAAGAAGAAGTGAGGTGGAACCTCACTGGTTGGTTTTTGCACCCAATATGGCAGGATGCCAGAGCTAACATGTAAGGAAAGAACACTGCTGCTCTGATTTCCTCCGCAGAGGGGAGCGGCAAGCAGATCCAGAAAGCTGCCACGTGGCTTAAGCATCTTTGGAAGTTTTAAAGGCTACCATTTCCCCTTCTGCCCTTTCTAAAGGGAAGGAAATACCCTCCAACTCATTTTTCCTCTACTTACAAAATTGTCAAATGACTGAATAGTGGCACTTTTGTGAAAGTTAGGGACCAGTTATGTATGTGCCCCAAGGTCTTAAAGTCAGGGTAGAGGCAAGGCCCTAACTTGACTAGAAATTAATGGACAAATGTTAGAAGGACTTTTTTGGTTAGATGTCATCATAATTATCATCTTTGTTATAATCGTTATTAGCCAACATTTGCTGGGCACCTGTGAAGCCTTGAACACACAGAAATAAGTAAGACACAGTCACATACCTTGAAGAGCTCATAGTTTAGTTAGCTAAAAGCCAGGAGAGTTTCTGAGAAGACCTTCTCAGCTATCCCTGAGGTCTCATATTTCCTTCCTTAGTGGACTTACCCTTAGGATGCTGCTGGGCAGAGGAATGCAGATTCCTATGGTTGTAAGCAAGTGTGTTTTCTCCCCAACTACTCTTGCCTCTTTACCACCTAAGCTTTTCTGCACCACGAGTATTTGTATAAGTCAGGAAAGTTAAAGTACATGTGAGGTATTTAAAGAAGAGGTTTCATAATAACCACTGACTTCTGGACAGGTGACAGAAGTTGAGCCCCCTGGAGCAGGCCAGTTGGAGAGAAGTTGGCAGACTCCTCTGCCAGGGCAGTACCATGCTAGCATTTTTCTGACACCAAAGAATAGATTTGAGTCTGTGAAGTCAGCTGCAGACTTAACCACAGCTTTAACAGGTCAACAGCAAGGCCAACCAAACCCTTGAGGAGGCATTTTCCTGACAGCCATGAGAGCTCAGGGGATTCAGAACACACAAGTGAAGGTGGTCTTCACTCAGACAGCTCCAGGAAAGCCTGTGAACATTGCGCTGTCCACAAGCTATTTTGCAGCTGCTTCAATTAAGGAATTAAACTATATTTGAGTAGCAGCAACATCCATGAGAGCCAAATTGGATTCCTCCTTGGAAAACAAACTACAGACCACATCTTTATTGTGCAGACCCTCATTAACAAATATGAAAAAAAAATACTAGTCTGAGAAAGATGTTTTCCTGCTTTGGAGACTTTTTAAAATGCATTTAATTCAATCTGGCACGCATGGCTGAACCTGAAATGGCTACAATGTGTAACTGGTGGGAAAGCATGACCAAAGTAGTTCTGACTATCAGTTCACCCTCTACAAGACAAATATACCCAGAGTTCCACTGGGTCAGGGAGAAGGTACCATCTCCTTTTACTTTTACTGAACAGAGATGGGATTTTTAGGCTTGAGTACCTCCCAACCCACATTTTTTTCTGAGACAGGGTCTTACTCTTTTACCCAAGCTAGAGTGCAGTGGCACAATCATATCTCACTGTAGTCTTGAACTCCTGGGTTCAAGTTATCCTCCCATTATAGTCTCCCAAATAGCTAGGACTATGGTGCATGCCACCATGATGCTGGTTTCAGTGTTTAATTTTTTGTAGGGACAGGATCTTGCTACATTGTCTTGGCTGGTCTTGAATTCCTAGGGGATCCTCTTGACTTGGCCTCTTAAAATGGTGGGATTATAGGTAGAAGTCATGGTGCCCAAGCCCACTGAGGCACTACTAAGTTCAGGATTTTTCCTGAGGAAAAGAAATGTTGACTGCAGATAACTAAGTAAGTTCCTCCAACTCTTGCCTAACTCATAAGTGTATAACTTCAATTGCTAGATAGGCTACAACTTATAGATCCATAGGCCATCTACAGAGTGATTAAAAAACTAATTTTAAGGAAATGCTCTCAAGTAACCTCACATGTTACTTTTTAAACATAGACTATGTTGTCACTGCTTTTATAGAATCCATCTAAGGTTGTCTGGACCCCAAACTCTGCTCTCCAAAGCCCAAAATCAAGGGGATCTCAGCTGTAAAGTGGGCTTCAAGGTGCAAAGTAAGACCCATCCTTTTAGAAGAATCTCTATATCTAATGGCTTTTAGAATATTTTCTTGCTATCATGCTTTATGTAATTTTAAAATGACAATTAACCTTGCAGCCTTCAAAATATATTATTACACCCCCAAGTCAGAGGATGAGTGTAGAAATATGAAGAAGAAAATAAAGAATCAAGTTGGGGAAAGACAAAAAAATCTTTGTTCTTTTCCATCTCCTATAACAGAAGCCAAGAGGTACTTCACTATTGATGAAGAGCAAAGAAGTATGTGAGGTGTGTTAGGCAGTTTAGAGAGAGAAAACAGGTCTTGTGTAATGAATGAGGCCCCCCTCTATCAGGGAACTGCAATAAGAGAAGACAGGGGCCGTAGAGAGGGAAGGTGGAAGGCCTGTATCTTATCCTGAACCTTGCACATGGTTATCATTATGGTGACCATTTTTATTGGCACTGAGTGAGGAGAAGGCAACCAATTATGGCCAAACTATATCATTCCAAATAGAAAATACAGTAGAGCCTCCATAGTTGATGACCTCCCTACATTGACCACCTCCTCAACTTGACCTAATTTTCATATAGCCGACATGCACCACACATACATATCAGTACGGTAGGCCTAGTTCCTTATGTTGACCACCTCTATATATTGATCAGCTTGTCACAATCCCTTTGGTGGTCAACTTATAGAAGTTCTACTTTATACTAAAAGCAAAATTAACCAAAATAGTTATCTGTATAGTAGAATTTTTCTTGGTGTGGCTCAATTCTTTCTATGTGGACGCTGCCCAGTGTGCAGGGATAACAAGCAGTTCTCTTCATTGGGCACAGTCCCCAGTCACTGGAAATGGCCTTCATTGTCAGCCTTCTTCTTACTATTCAGGAGGTGACTGTGGGTTAGTGATAGGTAACACCTTGGAGCAGGTACTTTGCCAATATATATTCTTGTAACTACCTTTGATCTATTCATATACAATCTCCCAAATATTGGAAATCTATCATTATAAACCTAAAGAGTTTCCTTTATGGAGTATTATAGATATTGTATCAGGAAGTATTAGTTGATGCAAAAGTTGGAAAAAACAACAACCTTGGTACAGAAACCCGAAATAAAATATGGACTCTTTGAAATGTGCAAAATTTTAAAGATTCAAAGGCAGGTCCAAGTTCAGAAAACTGTAGGCTGGAAAATAACTTGTTGAATCCCAAATATAAATTTCATACATAATTTGATAATTCTGCATTTTCAAAAACATAATGACACAAGTCTTGAATTGCACCAAGTCAAACTCTTTACACACAATAAGCTGTATGGAAATTTTTATCCTAATTTTGCTCTGATTGCCATCCTGCAATTTGAAGTGCTAGCAGTTGTTTTAAAACTATAAGTGGGATGCTGAAAAGGGATATTTAAAATTTCACCTTCCGGTTAGGAATTAAAGTCTATATAGTACAGATTCATAGCTTGGCCTCTCATTACTGTCTCAGAGAAATTTCCTTGTTAACTAGAATGAAAAAATTGGCAGAGCCCCCTCCTCTCTTTTTTGCCTCTTTAGCCAAAGATATAAACAAAACTTTGACATTTTCCTAACAGAAATCAGACCAGAAAGCCTAATAGGTTAGGGAGCTCTCATAATATAATGTGGGATTTCTTTTGGCAGAGTCAAGGGTTCCTGCTGCACCTGCCTTCTCCAGGGCCATGCTCAGAAGAGCCCTTGTTTAGCTTCATGATCTGCTGTTGTCATCTTAAGATTCTTGATAATTTTATCTCTGAACTTGTGTTTTGTAATTAAGTCCAGGGAAGCGTGAGCATGGAGCAGAGGAGAGGTAAACAGTATAAGCCTCCAAAGTTCTTGCTGTCACATTAACACAGAGTGTTTGCATTGCCCATGAGCACAGCGCTCTGGTGGAGCTGTGATACGTGGGAGTCTAGTATGATTCACATGAGCACAAGGCTGATGAAAGATAAAACATGTGTGTGTGTACTGTACAAGCTGTAAAATACAAATTGTATAATTTCACTAATTTCACATATAAATGTTCTTAAATTAGCATGTAAGTCTTATATGCATGATATAAAGAAAATGATAAAATTCATGCGAATTCTTTAAAGTTTTAATATTTCTTTATTTAGAACAATCAATGTTAAATAGTAAATAAAAAAATACTATGACAAACCAAGAGAGAGACTATAAGAAAGGACAAAGCTCTATATTTTAGTACCTTTAATGCCACTTTTTTGAAAGTAGAGGCTCCATATTTTCATATCCTGTCCAGCCCTCACTTCCTTAATAACTCTCTGCCACCACAATGGCGCCCCTTCTTATTATATGGCATAATCATAGTCATACACTACAACTACCTGCTTGCTGTACTGTGGGTAAGACAGGCCCCAAGGAGCTCCAAGGTGGCTTTTTGGCTATTAAAGGAAAAGTTGTATTTGCTAATTAAGGGAAATAGGAAGATCTTCCTCTTATGAAAATTGAGTTTGTTGAGTGAGATCACAAGTTCTTGAGGAAGCAAAGTAGGCCTGTGGGATGTTGTGGTAACTAATACATGTATTTACCTGTGTGGGGCCTCTGGATCTCAGAAGGGCAAGAAGTAAAACATGGGTTGGGAGGCAAGTGACCTCAGAAGGGAGAAAGACTCATCAATGTTTTACCTCCATAAAAGAATTCAGAAATATGGCAGCATGAAGAAAACAGTGTTGGCAGCTTTCTAACACCAACTGCAAATAATACATCAGCTTAAATTTTTTGCTATAACACTCCAGGAACAGTACCTATCCTATTAGAGGCTCCCATGAGCACAAGGCAACATTACATGAAGAATATCAAAGAATGCATCGTCTAAGATGTATTTCTCAGTATTACACACACCCTGGTTACATCATAGAACAGGGATATAACTGCCATCATTCCTTACACAAAACGCCCACCTCCTTGGAAGCTAGAGCTTCTGCCATTTCTCACCTTCTCGTATGATTAGATGTGGAAAACAGTGTGCTACTTACAGACCTGGGGAGGGGTGGAAGGTACAATAGTACAGTAAGGGAAACCTCAGCCCTATAGGTACAATGGTTAGAAGTAAGGGCTGATACAGTCTTTATCTTTTACTGTAAGTTGGCATTTGCATAGTTATAATGAAAGTTACAATTTTGATGTGGTTATGAAAAAGAAATGTGTATATGTCATTTACACAAATGTCATTTCTCTTGTAGCATAATAACAATCACATTATTAGAAGTATCAGATCAACTTTGGTGTAAGTTTTACTTTGATTACAACACTGACCCCTATATTAAATTAAATTTCTAGAGTATAAAGTCTAGCACTAGTCAGGGGGAGCCAGTCTCATTCCAAAATTGCATTTCTTTGGTTCAAATTTCAGGGCTTATGCTCGTGAAGCATGGCCATCTGCTCACAACTTCAAAGATAAATACAGAGAACATTGTTTTTAAAGGACCTGGAGGCCAAAATACAGAACATGGTCATCATTAAGTTTACAGATGACACTAATGGTAAGAAGGGTGGGATAGGAATTCCAAATAGGAATAAATGCAGGGTAGAGGCCTGGGGAGAACATCTTAACCATAAAAATAAATGATGGGGAAGAACTGGCTCTGTGTGGTCATGACTAGATTAGAATCAGGGCTCACTGGGATTGTGGGGTTGGGGTGGGTGAAGCTGGTATAAATTTCTGGGGCATAGCATTCTGGGTTCAATTGTGCTAACATCAATCCAAATCCCTTACAAAGATTTTTAGCCAGTCTACCCTTGCTTGGGGAAGGGTGGAAACAGAAAAGGAGAGCTTAGTGGTTTTGTGGTTTATGCAGCATTGGATAATGCATCTACACATCCCTTTGTTTCTATCTCCTAGTATACTTTCATCTCTCCTCTTTCTGTCCTCTTCATTGTCGTTACCCTAAGTTGAGGTAACAGCTTCCTATTCAGGCTTTCTGCCTTCTCTCTTGACTCATTGTGATCTGTTCTCCACAGAGCAGCTAAAGTCATCCTCCTGAAACTTAAATCCAATCATAGCAGTTCCTTGTTAAATCTCTTCACTGGCTGCCCAGGGGCCTTAGACTAAAATCCAAGTCCCTTATGATGATCCCTTGCTCTGCATGATCTGGCTCCCACCTGGCTCTCCAACCCATTTTGTATCACGCTACTGTCTCACTACTTGTAGCTTTCCTCTCTGTTCTGTGAATCCTCGGGCCCTCTCGCTCCCAAGGCCCCTGCACAAGACAGCACTTCCTCTTGCTCGCCACCTCATTCTGATTGTTCGGGCTTCTGCTAAGTGTCCCTCCTCAAAGAACTAACTTTACCACTTTATCTAAAATATCTACTTCCCCAGAATTCTCTAACCCCTTATTACATTTCCCATAGTCTGTAGGAATTAATTATCTGGTTACTTACTTATTATTTGTCTCTGCCTTAGATCAACTCTATACTCTGAGAGTGGGGGCCCATGTCTGCTTCCTTTCTAGCTATATTCCTTAAACCTACCACAGTGTTGGCACAAGGCTGGCACTCAATTAATATTGTTTGAATAACTAAACCCATGACCTTTCACAAGGCCAGTGCAGTGCCCAGCATATGTGAAGACTGGATCTCTGAATCCTATGGTCATTCCTAGGGCGGGTATTCTCAGCCATAGCCCTGATGCACTTGCATAGTAAAATTTACTTTATTTTTAAGTTCCCAAGTTGCTTATCTGAGGCTCTTCAAAGGGGGATAAGTAGGTATTGTGTATGGTTAGGTGTTCTCTGAACCTTCTTTTATAGCAGTGGAAGCTTTAAAAAACATTTCTTTTAATCTGTGTATTTCCCACCTACATTTTCTATGCCTTAGATAATGCCTCTAAATTTCATATCACCTTAATTCTCACTAACGTGGCTTTAACATCTGTCTTCTAGATCTCAAATGATGATGAAAGAGACAACAATTAAAGGGTCCCTCATCCCTGACAGCATCCCAGCAGGCCCCCCCGGCTTAGCCCACAGCCACTCATCACTCTCTTGTGTTTGCCTTCCCCCAGCCAACTTTTAGTTCATTTGAGTGGCTTAGATTCAAACACACTTAAGTTTTGAAAGCTGAACTTTATATAATTCTAGACTCTTACATTTTTTGAGTCATGTCATTTTATCAAAAAAGCATATGATGCTAGTTTTAGAGCTAGAATTTTTTTAAAGAGTAGGAAAGCAGGAGGATGGATAGTGCTTTGATCATCACTCATTCCCCAGGCCACATGGTGATTCCATCAGTGAAGCACAGCGTGTACAGATCAAACTGGGAGAGCTGGTGAAGAACAGACACCCAATTAGTTATACTGACCTTTGACTGGTAAGTGAAAGGCAAGGACTGTGGAAACATGGACACCCAGAACGAATTTCAGAACCAAGCCACTCTGAGTTTCCTATTTGATGTGTCTGCCGGAAGGGCAGAGAGAGGGGCTGTGCATTCATTAGAACACAGGGAGCCAAGTGATTGGAAAGCAACAGCCCCAAATGGGTTTTACAGTTGCTGCAAATGAAAAGTAAGGCCATATATTTTAAAGAGAAAAAGCCATATAAATCTGACAGCTCCACCCCACTCATAGCAAATCCCAGTCATGTCTAGCCAAACCACTCTATTTCCCTGACAGAGACTTGCACAGTGGGAAGACATTGTGAAAAATCAGTGGTAACAACCACAAACCACTTATGGTACACCCTGGACTCAATTATGATTTCTTTGGATCTGTTCAGGGCAAAGTAGGTTACCTTCCATTTTCAACTACACACACACACACACACACTTTCCAAACTCCTTACTCACCAACACACATCCGCAGCAGCCTCACATACACAAGATGAATCATGCAAGCAAATTTTCTTTCCCTTCTTAAATTGCATTATATGTTTTGTGTTTTGGAATGTCTGAGCTATTGGTCTTACTAATTCTATTCACCAGTTAATGTCTCTATTTTTTGTTGTGTTGAAATAAACTAACAGGAATAAAAACAGTATTTTAAAAATTTTCTAGTTAAATCTGAAAATATTAATTGATAGGGATATCTAGCAACAGTTAAAGTGCACATACCCCTGACTCAGTACTCCTATTTCTAGGTATTTTTATTATATACCTGGAAAATCTATGAAGACATCCTTATCCATCCATCTTCTCCATTTTTATACCCAAGAAACTGAATCTAACTGGAGAAATGCACACATTCAGGCAGACAGGTTTCACTTCATTTAATGTGTTCTCACACCTCAAATGTGCTTTCAGTGCTAGTAATCCTATGGTGTTTCTCTCATATGACTATTTTGTATATTTCCTTTCCCTTCAAAATCTCTTCTCCACTCACTTCCCTTCCTCTCCGTCAATAACCTTGCCTTATGCTTCAAGCAGTACTGTGGTTTGGGAACTCCCTTCTTCTCCCACCACCCAGTCTAGGCATGGTTGCCATTGTACCCCTCTCTTGCTTCCTGTACAAGTTGGAAGTGCTAAGTGCTATTCCCTGTAAGCAAGGTTAGGCTCTGTGTGTGTCATCTGTCATCCTGCTTCTCTCCTGCATTGTCACTCCCGTAACCTTCCCCTGGACTTAGATGTACTTTCACATCTAAATCTTTAGCCCAGTCATCTCTTTTGAGCTCCATACTTGTGGCTATCTGCATGGTTGATATTCCACATGAATGTCTTGCAAGTGTCTCAAACTTAACATGTTCAAAGTGGATTCTTGATTCGTCCTTCCCTTCATAACCCTCTTCTTCCCCTAGTCTTCCCATGACAGTGAATGGCTCCACCACTCACTAGTTGGTCAGGTCTCTCTTCTTGACACATCCTTTCCTGTTATTCATGTTAGTATTTACTGTATGACATGCCTCAAATCTGTCTCTTTCTATAGCCATTAGCCTAGCCCAAACCACCCATCATCATCTTGTCTGGACTACTGAGATAGTTTCCTGCCTGCTCTCACATCCACCTTGGCTCCTTCCAATCTGTTCTCCACAGAATAGTGAGTGATCTTTAATATATAGGATCACATTACTCCTCTGCATAACATTCCCCAACTGCTTCACATAATGCTTTAGTCAAAACCTGAATTCCTTACCATGGCTTACAAGATCTTGAATAATTGGTCTCTGCATAACTTTCCAGTGTCAATTCATGTCACTCTCTCTCATCCATCATCTTTCAGCCACATTGGCCTCTTTGATTCTTGGAAAATGCCAAGTGCTTTCTCTTCTAGGGATCTGCAAATGCTGTTCCCATCCCTAGGAAACCCTACCATCCTTTGGTCCACTTCTCAAAACATCCTTCTCTGGCTCTGCTGTCCAGGTAAGTGTTTCCTGTTACTTTTCCGTGGTATGCTTCACTTCTTTCATAACACCACAATGTATAATCATTTATTTACTTCCTCATTTATTGTGTGTATTTCTGTCACTAGATTGTAAGCTCCACAAGATGAGAATCATTATTCACATATGTGTACCCGGCCCTTCCTATGGCATGTCATGTAGAAGGAGATCAATAAATATTGATGAATATTTAAATACATGAATGAATAACTA